>APFE030683038.1:7694-31959 GCA_000404065.3 Pinus taeda | reverse complement strand
TTCATTTTACTATTTTTATTTATAATTTATATTTTTTTTCATTTTGCTTCTCCTTTATACTTTTCAAGGTATTATGCTTTTCTTTTTTCTTTCTTTCTATATTCTTTTTTTTCTTTCTTCTAACTTTATTGTCAAGAAAACATCCCAATTGGTTTCCAATAAATGAGTTTCATATCCTTTATTTTTAATATCACTTTATTTGACTTTAGTACCATTTCTCTACGTATTCCCTTCACCTTTTGATAGTGGTATGAGAAGAGTATTTCCACTTTTGATATTCTCTAATTGCTTTTCCCCATTATCCTCCTCATCACCTTGATAGCTCTTCATATTCGAAGGTTCATTCCTTACCTTTTATTGAGATGACAATGCATTTAGAAGTCATATCCTATTTTCAAGTAGAAATTGCCTTAAACAATATGCTCATTCCAAATCTCACAAGGTTTGTTCATTCTTTTTCCATTAGACCTTCTTCTACTTCATATAATTCACATCCTTCAGGGTATCAATCTCTAAAATTTCTTATACTACAATTTTTTTTCCTATTCAACTATGTAAATATTCATATAATAAAATATATGATGTGGGGTTTATTAGAGAAGATTTTAGGGGCTAAATCTTGCATTTTGGTAATTTTTTTCCCCTAAAAAGTGGTTTGTCAATTTCCATTTATTTTTCCAAAAGAAATTCACATAAAATGCATAAGCTAAAAAAATTCACTTAAATCTCACCAAAAATGTCAAGAAGCTATGAAAAATCATTAAAAATTAAAATATTTTTACAAAATATCACCAAACTTTTCGTAATTACCATTTTTAAAATTAATAACAAAATTCAAGGTTTAAATATACCTATAATATAACTATGGATCATTAAAATTTTCCATGGTGCCTTTCCATAGGAAGCATTGATATGGTTTTCCTTACACACTCTACTTATGTCTTATCCTATACAATTAACATTGACCTTTATTCAATGTAGATTTATTTCATATCATTCCAATCATTGTTCTCAATAAACATTTTTATATACATTAATTTTTTCTCATTTTTTTTGTAAAGCTAAGAACTTATATTACTTTAAAGAGAAGGTACATGGAAAAATGATTTTCTATTAGTCTCCTCGAAGGGAAACCAGACCAATAACATAAATTCAGAGCCTTGATGTTGTAAAGACCTTTCTTAACCAGAATATGAGACCAACAAGACATATAAACAAAAAGATAATCTGACAGAAAGTATGAAGGAAAAATATAGCCTATTGCATAGAGCTCACTTAGGAGTGGAGTTGTTTGGTGAGCCTAACACATTTACACTTGTTGTGGGGGAGAAGTCCTACTAAGCATAGAATTAGAAAGTTGATCATAAGAAAGGGGGGATGTTTTGATCCCAAGATAAGTCCAGAGATGATTCTCCAATGCTAAGATCGAAATTGCAAGCTTTCCTATTATTTTATTGCCCTCATCCAAAACATCAATCAGCAAGGGAGGTTGAATGAAAGATAAATTGGTTGTTAGATACTAATCATGGGAGACTTTGAAAGAATTAGTGCAACATTTTTTTTTTTTTTTAAAGTGTAAATGATAAGCTAAGAGTCTCCCTCAACGATAAGTTTATGATATCTATTGTGGAAGGAAATTAAAAGACCTTGCTGTAAGGCCCATATATCCATTGTCTTGTTGGTATTATTTTTTATTTCTCCTACATGAATATAAAGGATTTCACCCATGGAATTTCTAAGAAATACTCCATGACTTGTTTGATTAGGGTTACCTTTTGAGATGCCATCAAAATTTAGTTTGATGTAGTTTAAGGGAGGAGGGTGTGAGGTCAAAGAACTAGAAAGGGAAGAAATGGGATTGGATATAGAAATGGAAGAAGAGCAGGGAGAAATTCCTAGTGCAACCATGATAAATCATTCCTAAGTATTACAATCCCAATCCTAAGTAGGCCAAGAGATCAGATGGATGGTTTCTTTTATCTTGATAGGGATGGCTTGCAAGGTGGATTCCATCAATAAGGTGATATTTTTAAAGATAAATTGGTCCCTTTCTTTCCATATATTCCATAAAATGAAGCCAAGGAGTAGTTCCCAAGATTTTTCGAGGATAGAATTTTGGAATGAAACCCACTTCCAATTTTCGAAATTTGAAATAATGTTGCCCACATATATGTCACATTCCCTAAATATTGTAGCAAGTTAACGCTAAAGGGTGAAGGTAATTTTTCAATTTTCATAGAGATGATTGGCATCCTCATTGTTGGAGAAACATAGCTAGCAAATTGAGGGGCCATGGAAGCCCTGTTTCTAGATTTTATCTCATGTCAATTTTTTATTCCATAGAAAAAGCCACAAGAATAATATGATTTTGGGTTAGTGCTTGAGTGTCCATAATTTTGGCCATTTGTTATGAATTTCAATTTTATGGTTTCATGATAGGAGCTTGCATGCGTCTTGAATGTTGAGATTTCTAGTGGGTCAATATCCCCATCTCAGCATATACTCCCCTTATTGAACTTTTATTGTCATTTTAGCTAGCTCAAGAGAATCATAACATATATGCTCCCTACTACAAGAGAATGTTGGGTTAAGAGGAGAATCTTTACCATTTTTTCCGTTAAGTTTAAAGAGCTTTCCTTTTACAAAGTTGAAGAACCTCGGTGTAACCATGAGAGATGAGGTGAGATTTGATAGTTTGAAAGAGATTGTTATTTGAACTATTTGGCCATTGATTCAAAAAGTATTCATAGAATAATGTAGCAGAACCATATTGAATCTCCTAAAAGTTATGATACTGCACCAATTGTCTATTTTTCCAACTAGTGTTCGAGATGTGAGATCCATGTATGTAGTCATTCATTCTAATGATTGGAATGGTGGGTGTGGTAGGGGCATACTTGTTCTTCCACATTTCACTCCAGTGAGATTCTGGGTAATTGATATAGTACCACCACGGCATGGCATTTTGATCTTGGCTTAGAGTATTGGGATCTCGAAGCCCTAAGCCTTCATTAGCTTTGGGCTTGCAAATTTTGTTCCAAGCAACGAGTGCCCATTCTCTTTCTTTCTTAGCTAACCCAAAAAGAAAGGAACAATGAATATTTTGGAGCTTGATGGATTTGGGAGTAGCCATGGCTTAAAGAAGATAGGTTGGGGGGGATTGTAAAATAGATTTGAGTAGAGATAAATGTCCTATAAAGTTGAGGGCTGGAAAGGTCTAGTTATAGAGTTTAAACTCAAATTTAAAGAGTAGTTCCTCCCAAATTTAGCTTTTATAGGATTGGTAGTGAGAGGAACACCCAAGTATTTGAAAGCGAGGGAACCCAATTGGATTTCGAGAATATGACAAATGTGAACTTGTAAGGTCCCACCTTACCAACCATCAGTATTATACTAAGGATGACTCAAAATGCGATATTATTTTATTTTATTTTAAGATGTAAAAGTTAATGCAAGGTCATATATCTATAATATTTTCTCTTCTTTTCTTTTATTGGTATTATTTACACTACACACAAATTTATACTAACTAGCTAACCCATGGTAATTTTAATCTTCTCATCAAAGCTACAGGGTCATGGTTCGTCAAGATCCAAAACTGACAACCTTAAGTCTTAAAATCAAATTTAAATGATAGGGTCTTTAGTGGGATAAATAATATCAATCTTTACAACCCACAATTTCCAATAAGTTGATTGTTCATTATATTGCAATTAAACGTGTTTAAGAGTGACTAATTTGATTTTGTTCTAAATAATATGCCTATGAATTCTTTGGTAAAGCAAAGGAAAGAAAAACAAGATAATTCAACTTCTAAAGAAGTGGTTTCCAATGATTATGAATTCATATGTGAGCTAACAATTACAACAATTCACCTACCCAATTTGACTTCCATGGATTTTTAGTTCAATGGAATCATCATGTTTATTCATGAAGATATTTCAAGAAACACCTTGGTTGCAAATCCTAAATTCACTTAGTCATATTTATAGACAATTCATAAATGTAATTAGCTACAACCATTGAAACATTATGTCAAACAGTTTGCAAGCATGAAATGTACAACCATTGAGGCATTTTGTCAAACACTTACAACCATAACCCTTAAGGTGATTTCACCATAATTAACTAACATGAATCTAATATTACATAACTTCTTTTTCATTGTTAGTAATGCTAATAAGTGAACCTAATACATAAGTAGAACTATCATTCGTCTTCATTGTTTCATATGCAAAAATTTGGGTACATAAATTATGACAAACATTCAATAAATTTTAGAAATAGCTCGCAACGATGTAGTTATAACCATTGGAGAATTTTGAACAATGGTTAGCAGTCACAAAACAAGCGGCTAATTATTAAACTATCAAACAAGCAGTCACAACTTATTTAACCTATCAACGTGTTAACCATTGAGACTTGAAAATAAGAATTCCAAGTTTATATAATAGGTTGGTTTCATAAATAGAGATTACCAGGTAAATCACAGCTAAAAAAAAAACAGCGAAACAAACCACAAGGCAGCAACAACAAATTTGGAAAATATACCAGCTTAAAGAACCAGATTTTGAAACTCTGTTTTTTGAAATCAAAGTTGGGGTGACATAGCCTAGGAACAGATTCCCCTGGAAGTTAAAATGAATCGAAACATAAATTCCCATAAACATGATTCTTTAAAACCCCAACCAAAAACAAATTCCTACTATATAATTTATCACTTTTGTCAAACATATAGTGTACAAACTTATCTACAACTGTAAAAAGAGAAGGAAAAAACAAATTTATGCTATTAATAAGCTTTCATAAAATTCATGGCAGCTTGAATGCTTCAGCCATTAAGACATAATGTCAATCAACTTGCAACAAAACTGTAGAAAAAAAAAACTTACATAAAAAAAACTACAATTATTGCAAAATTCCTTCAACATTTAGTGTGCAACATTTGATATACATCTAAGTTTCAGTCAACAACCAAATAAGAAAAATCCATGTAATGAAATACAAAAGATAACACAATATAATGCTCTCAACATACCTGGCAATGAATTTATACAACTCAAAAAGGTGGGAGTATGCTTCAGCTCCAATATCCTTACCATCTCATTGTGAACCACTCGGTTTTCCTCCCAACCATATCCAGGAGGAACTTCTCCCCCTGGAACCCTCAAGCTACAAAATCTCACAAGCGGTACCAAAAGACAATAGTAGAGAGATTTGCAAGGAAAACTAAGGAAGTAAATTTTCACTTCCTCTCAATACCACTCATGGCCAACCTCAATAGCTAGAGATCTTAGGATTTTAGTAAGAATTTCATATTTATTTTGGACGCAATTGACTACTCTCCATATCTCTCCCTCTCAGCATCTTCCTCAAGTCTCTTCCACTCTTGGCATCATAATCCACCCACCCAAGTGAGAATGCATGAGACTCATATATAGGAGGAGCAATCAATTATTGTCATAAAGGAGGAGTAATGTGCATGCATTGTATTCCATTTAGAGGAGTGTAACTTATGCCATTAAGGAGAGGTGTGCATGCCTTAGTTAAGTAGAGTGTAACATATTCATTAAAGAGAGTGTAAGAGGAATATTTTATGACATATTTTTAACGAGTGAAAAGGAATATGCCATTCTTTGATGACTGGATAAAATAGAGTGTAATGTATTATTTAAAAGAGAGAGAGAGTTACATAAAGCCATGAGAGTCATGAAGGAGAGGTGTGAATTGATTGAGGAGATGAAGTTGACTTGTAATTATTTTTTAATAATAATATCATAGTCTCATAAAAGATAATAATAATATTAATAATATTGAGGATTTAGTCAAGATTGAACTATTAGGATTGATTAATGATAAGTTAAGTGGTTTTTCTTCAACTACGCTTGATTACCAAATTATGCAAGGCGGTTTACTATTTTTAGAAAGTCATGCTTGAGATGCTCTACATGACTTTATATTTTTAGAAAGTCATTCCAGAATCGTGAGAATGAAATTTTGTTTAATGAAATTCAGCCTTGAGTGGCATTTTTCTTTTGGAGAATAGGTATTTCGCACCCCTATTTCACACATCTCCATGCCTTAGTAGATTGAGGACTCCATGCCCTGATCTACTCCCAAGATCCAAGATTCCACAACTTGATCTTTTTAAATATTCAAGACTCCGCACCCTAAATATACAAGACTCCGCGTATTTATCTTTCTTGGATTTAGGACTCTACACCCTAATTTCCATGCCCTCTCTTCTAATGTGCTTTGAAACTCTGTGTTTCTCCTTATGCTACCAATTGTGAGATTTTACCCATCTGATGGTTCACTAGTAAGGCCTTTTTCAAAGGCCCACAAGCATTACAATATCATATATCAAGGAAATCAAATGAATTTCATAATGAAATTAACTTAACCACATTTTACCAAGAATGATGCATGACTTCCACAGTCATTCATAATTGAAACATTCTTGTTTGAAAATAACCAGGCACCCTATCACAACCTGCTTAGTACAATATTAGACATATATAATCACAAAAGTCATGTATCATCCATAAATCATAATTAACCATCTATTCCAAATAACCATGATCATCCATGGGTTTATGTGTCTCAATATTGGGTCACCATCCATGTCATACACCTACTTCATAAATCAGATGCAAAAAGAGAAACATATGTATAACATTTACTTAACCAAAACCATCTAATACAGATAATCAAAGATACCACACAAAAGAGGAAATATAACTATATAACACATTGTTCCCCAATCTAGTGAGCAATCTGCCATACATAAATATAAAAGGAAATATAACTATGTATATAAAACATTATTCCTCAATCAAGTGATCAATCTGTCATATATATAACTCATCAAAAATCACCCTTGATAGGAGTCAAAAAAATATATTAGGAAAAAAATAAGACACTACAGAGCTTGAATAGCAAGCACCATATTGAAGAAGAAAAATTGTGATTTGGTTAAATTGATGGACATTCCAAAGGCCTCAGAAAAAAAAAATGTAGGATGTTGATGAAAGTGGAAGCCTCTTTGATAGTAGGAGTTCCCATTAAGAGGGTATCATCAACAAATTTTTGGTGAGTGGAACACAACAGCGTGGTTCCCATGGGGAGACTCTAGAGTTGGCCTTGTGAGAGGGCATGCTTGATACTTCTACCTAAACCCTATGCCATAAGAGGAAAGATACAGGGAGAAATGGGATCACCTTGTCTGATACCACGGGATGGGATAAAAGCGGGAGGAGGAGATCCATTAATCAGGATGGAGAAGAAGACCTCGTAGATGAGATCCATTACCCAGCCAATCTATTTTTTATTTAAGCCAAAAGTAGTTTAGGCATTAAAAATTAATTGCCAACAAATATTATCAAAATCCTTGGAAATTTCAAGATTAATAAGCATTCCAGGGATCTTGGAGGTTTGAAGATAATGGATGTGCTTGTGTGCCAAGATACTATTGTCTAGGATTTAACATAGAAATGCAATTTAAGCGTCGCTCCTTGGCCAAATTCCTTTAGTAAGCTAATAGGGAGATGCTTGATTCCTTTACTAATCAATATGGAGTACACATATGTCATCTAAAAATAAAATAATTGATGTTGTAGTCTAATATAAAGAGTTATAATTTATATGGAAAATCACATTAAGATGTGGTATTCAAAACAAAAATACGTTAATAAAAAAAAATAGTTGTTAGCTATAAATAATATTTCTTATATTGTCACCTCGATCAGGATGCGGATTGACAGGACAAGCTGGTCATATTAATGATCAATACCTCTGCAATTAGTACCGTCACCCCACACATGCTCAAGGCAATGGGTGCGATGACCCTTGGCATGAATGCATGCTTGGGAAGTGGGAAAGGTGGAGGGATAGGAGGTGTGGAGAGGAATATAGGAAGGCATGGGAGGCAAGTGTCTAATATGGGAGTGTTTTCTTGTGGCGGAAGGTGGTCTCGCAGTGGTGCAGGAGGAAGATGGAACCAGAGATGCCAAGCTCAACAACAAATGCCATTTGAACCTAAGTATGTTATTTGGCCTTGCTCCTCCACTATAATTATGTTTTGGTTGGGGTTTTGTAGGGGTGAGAGGAGGGTAAATAGGAGGAAGGAGTGCGGGGTGGAGAACTATTGGTGGCAATGGGGAAGGCAATTGCTGGAAGTTACTTGGTTTTGTATCGATACCCTCTGCCAGACAGGTAGTGCCTATGACTGTTAGGGGGATAATTACATGCTGTTGGGTTTTGATGTACTGGGCTCCTTAAACCATGCTTGGGGTGAGGTTGAATGTTGCAAGCAAATGAATGAGGGATAAGAGAGGGAAGAATGGGGCAGGGGGAAGCAGTAGGTAAGATGCATGGGAAGCAGCGATTATCACTGCATGCAAAGCAAGTGCTGGGGTTAATCGGAATCCCTCTTGTTATCACTCAGATTTTTTCCTTAGAATTTATCAAAGAAGGAATAGTCCGAGATAACCACAAACCTAATCCTTTAGACTCATTTTCTTGCCAACCTCAGTCCAGAAAGGGCTCTCTCTTTATAATTTAACTTTGTTTTAGGAAGATATCGGGCTAAGTATTAGTGCTCAAGGTGTTTTAATTTGATTGGGTGGTGGAATTAAGAAAACAGATGGGTAGAGAAATTATTCAGGCCATTGGGCTATGGAGTCAATCAAGAGTGGTTTAACTGGATCTGACCAATCACTAAGATTTCATAGGGCAGGCTAGCACAGCAAAAAGAAAATCTACAAGTTCAAATGGATGAGGTAGTGCTAACCAGGGCAAAGGGCAATGAGGAATCCTTAACTGGGATTAAGATGAAGAAAGGAAGGATGATCAGTACCAAAGGGAAATGAAGAATGCTTTATTATGGACCAAAGGGGGGGTAAACTACGGAAGTAAGGGAGCAATTAAGAATTCCCAAACCAAGATAGTTTAGTAGAAAACATATAGAAAGTAAACAGTTAAAACAGAGAGCATTTAAGCTAATTCTAGGATATCATTCCTTGTTTACTTTACAGATTTCATAAGAGACACATATGAATATTTATAGCATGAAGAGATAACAATATTTAAACATGAAGAGATAATACTTATTTGTTCCAACTATGCACAAGAATCGAGTGAAATGTCCTTAGCTTTATTTCATATCCAAAAAAACCAATCCAATCTTGAATATAAAAGCTCCTTAGCTCAGTATAAAATGTCTACATAAATGTATTTTAATCCACCCTAATTACTTTTTTTTGTGAAGTATTTATACAAAAAAAAATTACAAAAACATCTCATAACTACATGAGAATTATTTGAGGAAATGAGAAGATCTTTAGCAAGAAGATAAAGACAGATGGAGAATTGTCTTCTTGTTGTCCGTTTTTATTGTGACTATGTTGGTTGTTGCAACTTAGATTTGTCTCTTTCAGTTGCTTTGTAGTTACTTGTTGGAATCACTTTTTATCTTCTACCTACTGATACTCTTTACCTATTCTACTTTGATCCTGTCTTACCTGTTTTACCTGGCAGTTATGTTTTACCATATAGATTTACTACAGTAACTTATAGTAAATCAGTCAAATTTTTCGACCATTCTCTACCAAGTAATTTCATCCTTATCATTTTCCTGTAAATTTCATCAACTTCTATGTACTTGGAAAAATTCGGTTTGCTTGTAAACAAGTGCTTGACTTCATTTTCTATGTAGAACATATTCTCAAGGCCATCATAAAGCACTTTTCCAGTGGGCAAAGATTTCACCGCTGAAGTACTAGCTTGGCTTTTAGCCAACTTGTTTAACCTGTCATTGTAATCTTCCTGGGTCATCAACTTTTCATTTATCACCATAGGACTAGGAAGTCCTTTTTCTCTTAAGATGCCATACTTTAGCATAAAGTTGTCAATGTTTGATTGAATGCTCTAACATCTTTTCTCCAAATTGAGCATTAGGTTCCTTTTGGTGAGAACCTTCTTTATTTCAATGATGGTCATTGTTCTATCATCAATTTCTAATTCATCTAGCTGGTATCTATTTTTTTTGTTCAAAAATGTGATTAACTAATTGGCTTCTTCAGGCTTATTTCCCAATTCTTCCACTGTCTTGTGGATTGGTTCTGTAGCCATTTTGACTAATTCAGCGCGTTAAATAATAATCTGAATAGATGGCCAAACATCATTGATGGAATCAATGATTTTGGCCCAAAGAATTTCTTTCATATCTCCCAATGGCTCTTGTAGTGTTAAGTCCTTCTCAAGGGCTTTTATCCTTTCTGCCATCCTTAGGTTCCTCTGAGTTTCTTCTTTGTGTTGTATTTGTATAAGTTTAAAACTAGTTTCTAAACTTGACACTTGTTATCTAGGCTTCTTAAGCTCAGTGGCCTAGATACTCATTTCTTCCATGGCGTTGAACAATTCTATAGTTTTCTCTGTTGGTGTCTTTGTGCTGGTTGATGTACCTATACCTGCTAAAGTACCTATAATTGGCAATGTTGTAGATGGTGGAAGTGTAGGTGCCAAGGTGGAGGGCATTACTTTGGAAACTGTAGGTATTACAGTCTGAGGAGTGGTGGCTAGCTCACTCTGCTTGGACTGTATCAAATTATCCAATTCTTTTTCAGTTTCTTTAAATTGGTCATTCAACTTAAGTGCTAGGTCCATAAGCTCTTCCTCCTTTTGTGTTTCCAACACTTCAACTATTTGAGGATGATGAAGAGGATGAACATTGAGCTACTTCTTTAGTGAAGCTATATCATCATTTTTTTTCTTTATAAGTTTCTTTGTAGCTTTTACATCTTTGGGATCATGTCCCAGCTTTATGCCCAAGTCGTCCAAGGACTTTATTCTGGTGTCCTTAGCCTGTGAGTAGGCCTTCTCCAATTGAAACTGTGTTGACATGTTGTTTAATGAATTTTGGAGCTGGTGGGCTGTGATTGCTTTATTGGTCAATGTTGAATAAACCATTTCACCAGTCTATTTGTGAAGCTCTATTTGATCAATAATGAATTTTTTTGGCCAAAACTTCAAAATTTCTTTTCAAATAATCTTCCATTGATTTAGGTTGTTGTATGGTTGGCTACAAAAGAGTCATCTGCATTTTACCTTCTTTGATGTCAAAGGTTGACATTAGCCTTGTTTGATTTGTTGGAGCCATCTTTAGATAATGTGCATAACTTTGCACCTTTAGCCTTTCATTCCTTGCTTTGATTTCCTTGTATTTTTCCTTCATATCTAGGCTCTGTCCAGAAGCAGCCTCGAAGGAGGATACTTCCACACTCTGTTGCCTTTCAAACATTTGGGATTTTGAGGTGGAAGGTTCTTATGGCTCTCCTGAAGGACTGGAATTCATGCTTTTTATCCTTTCTATTCCTAAATTTCTTGTTGTTTCCTCAGTGTATTCCTGCTCTGAAAATGGGTTCAGCCTTTGCCTCTTCGTATAGGTTTGTGTAATAGGCCTTCTGGAAGGGGTGGCCTCCTCTCTATCTCTTTTTAGGTTCCTTTCCTCATATAGAGGAGTTTGCAAGACTGGAGGATTGCTCATGATTTGCTCAGGTGGAGCAAGTTCTTATGAAATTTCAAGCTGCTCATATTCCTCTAGCTGCTCTATCCTCTCTGAATGTTTTGATCATTCTAGTTTCTCTGAAGGTTGCTGCTCTGATGGACCTACTTGCTCAGAGGGGCCTGGTTGCTCTGCTGTGTGTTCACTATGTATTTGTGATTGACTTGCTTCCGGTACTTGTACAAACAAATCCTCATCAAACCTTGTGTCTAAATCTATCAACACATTATCAACAACAACCTTTGTACTATCCTGATTTACCAAAGTATTTTCCCTCCATTCTAACTGATTTGCATATTGTTCAATTTCAGGGATTCTATGATGGATGTAAGGGGATAATTTATTTTTCTGTCTCCCATTACAAATGAAATCACATGGATCATATATCCAAATGAAGCTTTGTTTTAATCTCAATCTTTGGAGAATCTCTTCTACTACTTTTTGTGCTTCCCTATTATTAAAAAGATGGGCCAAGTTGATCCTTTATTCCAAGTTGTGCTTTCTTCTTAGCTTTGACAAAGTGCACCTCATCTGATTTGATAATTTGTCTGTAGTACTCCAGAGAAAATAATCTCATAGGGAGGTATCTGGGCAATTTGTAAGGAGCTAGCTCACATCCATAGATTCGTATCTCAGTGTGGTTTTGGTACAAGTACCAATCCCCCACTCTACACTATTTTGATAATTGAAGGACCCTCCTGATGTCTTCATTGATTCTGTATGGAGGGATTCCTAGCAACATAGTTGCTACTGGATGTACAAAGAGGTCTATGAAGTCATTATAAGAGTACTGAGAGTAAAACTAGTGGAACAACACAGTCTAGAAGAGCATTGGCTCGGGGTTGCCTCTGGTATCAAGCTTTTGGAGGGCACTTGGAAATCTATCAGCTTGATAATACAAGAATAAATGATACAGAACTGAAGAATAGTTAAAAACTCTTTCATCTTCTAATCTCATGAATTGATCATGTATTTTGTCAGCAATGAACTTGGCATAATCAAATATGATGGTTGGTGGTTGCCCGGGAGACTAGATGGACATGAAGGATATTATGGTTTCATCAACAAATTCACTTGTGGTATAACCTAACACATTAGAAATCATGTCTGTGATGTCTTGGCCAAGGTCAGAGAATATGGTCCATAGATAAGGGGCAGAGTCCTTTGGGGTGCACTGTTCTTCTCTGATAAAGGTCTAGAATAACTGAGCCAGTTTGATTGATGTGAGGGCAGGGTATCTATTCAGCATATCTCTAATGGAAAGAGGAGTTAGACTTTGGCTTGGTTGTAATTGTAACATTTCATTGATAGATTCGACAGTAATGGTAAATAGAACAGATTGGTCAGGGGCTCTTATTGCCCTTTAGATATGATCATAATTCATGTCATAGTAATGTACAATCTTTGGAAATACATGAACCCTGGGGAACTGGTACTTGGGTAAACCTAATTCCCAAAGCCCTATGTGGTCTACATAGTTGAGGAATTGCTCTTGGTACTTACAATAGAGTTTCAAAGGGGATTCAGAGATAAATGTGTCTTTAATCTGGAAATCTTTTTCTGCAAGTGTGAGATGGTCTAAATCTCTGTGAGGAGTCGTAATGGGCATGATATTCAAGGAAATTGGGGCTTCCATCCTTGATTCTTGTGGATTAAAGGATGGGGGCAAAGGGTTTCAGGGAAATTGGGAAAAAGTGGTCTATGAAAGAGTATTTCAAGACTACCAGATAGCTTAATTTACTAAACTACTTAGTATTTAAAGCAATTTAGCTCAGGTTCGGCAAGAAAGCAGGGTTCCTTAGTGGAAATGGGGTAAGTACCTGGTTTTGGCTATTTGAACGAGGTAATGGTGCTGTGCACTATTTGCAGGAAGCACATAGGTTTGCAAGGTAGTCTGGAGTTCAACGGCTTCAGAAAGTTGACGGTTGGGAGTAGGTTGACAGTTAAACATACTCGGTGCTTTGCATGGGAGTCAAAATGTTCTTTTCATGATAAAAAATGGAAAAACAATGAGTTTTTTGGTTTTATGTGTAAATTCAGTGATATTGGCAGGTATATTTGGAAAATGACAGTTGGCACCAATTGGGGAATGTGACATTTTGGTGTGTAGCGGAGACGGTAAGTGGAATCCATCGTACCGCTTTTCGGGATAAGTGGTTTTGGGGGAAGGCCACCCGATGTCATTCATCGGGCGCCACGTAGCGACAGGGTGAACAGTGAAACTGCTCACATCGAGCGGGTAAATGTCGGCCTTCGGAGGCCGCCTAATATGAGTATAGACCGTTGGATCTGAAGGGGTCAGATCGCACGGTGGTCGGGGGTGTGATTTTATTGGGGAGTTAATGGAGGGACCCGACGGGATATTAACTGTAGTTTAGGGAGATTTAATGACGTCGAGGATGATTTGATTGGTGGAACGGGTTATTAATTAATCACCATTTGATTAATTAACCCTTTTTTGTTTGGTGGAAGGTTATGGCTCTTAATTAGTCACTGATCGACTAATTATTCCATTTAATCAATTTACTAATAAGGTTTATATTTCAAACCATCGAGGCAAGATATTAACATATGGGATTTTAATAAAACATATGGGAAAGGGGGTCTTCTTTGGGATTTAATTAATAAAATTAAAGGTTAATATGAAATGAAAGCGGAAAAGTGGGTTTTTGCACTAAGTATAATGTGATTAACATTTATTTACATATTTGCACCTACACATTATAACTTAGGCTAAGTGCTTTTTGTGGGTTTTTTTGTGGAAAAAAGGGGTTTTGCATGGGGGAAATTACTTTCCCTAGGCAAATGATGATTTCATGGCAGGAAAAGGGATTTTTTAGATGAAATGAATGAATTATGGAGGGGGTGAATGTTGGTGAGGGGGTTTCAGTGCTTGGATCCTATAAGTTATTAGGCCAAGGGTCTGGTCCCTACATAAGTTAGAGAAATGCTCTGAGCCTCTTTAACTTAAGGTTTTAGGTACTTTCGCCTTTATTTATGGGGAATTAGTAAAATTAAGGGTGAAATGGATGGGGAAATTAACCAACTGACTTTTGTATCTGCTCAATTATCATCTATGCTTTAGTAACTTGATGATGAAAGCAAATGATATGATCTTAACTAAAAATTCATCATAATTTTACAACCATTCAACTACTTACCCATCTACTCATCCTACCATTTTTTCTCCTCTTTATTAGGGTGCACTTAAGCTGGAAAACACTTTATCAAAACTTTTTCTTTTATTTTACAAAATTAATCTATCTAAGACTAACCTTATTACATCCAAGGGCTCAGATTAAACAGTTGAGTTCCTTTTATTCACTCTACCTAATCTAAGTATCTGCCAAGGTTAAACAGTTTAGTCAGATTTTCCTTCTCCATCTATAAACATGAAATTCAAAACATGGAATAACCAAGATTAAATTGTTTGATTACCATGGATTATGGCATGAATAAAAAGTTTCACACAATCATTATTATGCATAAAAAGTAAATAGTAGCGCCATTTTGACTTTCTTACTTTCATGGTCTTTTTGTTTTTCCTTGGGGTTCATTTTTCATCTTCTTTGACCTTGTTCATTCTTTTTGTCCTTTGATCTTTCTTTTAGGACATACCCTCCTTACATTTTTTAATTTTTTTGATTTTTTTAATATGGAAAACATTTGAGAAAGAAAATATATGTACATATTACAGGTTTAATCTCAACCATTCATAAATTATGACTCCTATTGGTATAGGAACCTAACACCTCTCAAGATATTGCAAAGGCCAAAGACCCTGATGGGAAAGCCAACTGGGTGGAATTGAGGGGCAGAGCTACTAATCCCTAGGCAGAAGGGGAAAGGTACCTAAGTTAATCTTGGCAAACTGTAAGGAGAAAGAGGGGATTGTGCAAATGGCTTAGGCAAGGTAAGGCAGACCTGCATGGGAACGAAAGTAATGGGGATTGGAAAATGGAAGTGACAGTGGGCTTGGTCTATGGACCTCCCCATTGTTGGGCGTAGTTTAAGGACCATCGCAACTCTGATTCTATGAGAGTAGGTAGAGAGGAGAAGCAAGGGTCGGCACATAATGATAGAAAAACAATTCATAAAAGAGTCCAAACTGCAATGCTATGTTTTGGTTTAACAAATTGTCATTATCACCTGGGCTCTGGTAAGAAAGTCATGGCTCTTGTTGCGAGGGGATGCAGTCATGGTAGTAGAGGCTTAGCACCTAAGAAAGACAAGGATCCAAGCATGTCGGAACTGCAAAGAGGCAAGAAGCTAACCATATACCTTATCACTGAAGCAGTGAAGGCTTATTATGAGGGGACGGATGCAAGACTCCAGAAACTGTTAAAAGAGTGGGAGGTGGAAATTAAACAAGGTAGTGAGATAGAGGAAGAAATGGACAATTGGAGGACCATAGCCCCGGATCCAGGAACACCCGAGGAAGAATTATGTAATTTAAGCAAACTCTTTACCTTTACTCGTTAATGAAGAGTTTATTAGGCAAAGAAATGGAACAAATTTATGTGGGAATGTCAATGACACTCAAGGGTATGTCGAGTTACAAGTAGGATTTTCATAAAATCCTCTTTCAGTTGCATAAACAATACATCTGACTCGATAGAATTGATCGCCACATCCCTTGTATACTGGAACTGAATGACACGCCTGGGGCATCCACCAAGGATCCGATGTCTATTGAATCTTCCTCAGAGGAGCAGAAAGGATAGACTCTTACCTATGCATATTTTATTTATTTTTTTTTTTTTTGTGGATAGCTTTTAATTTTTGTGATGCAAATCTCAGTTTAGATATTTATGTAGTGTATAGACATGAAACAGAGACATATCTAGCTTGGCTAGAGAGATTAATACTTTATTATTTTTGAATGGGTTAAAATGAGGACAGGTAGTTAATAGACTTGGTTTCCCTTCGGGGCAAGTTGATGCCACATGTTCAATCTTTCTGGTGTAAACTTGCTTTTGTTTAATACAAACTGGAATGATCCTGCCAAGTTTAACAACAACCAAAAAATCTTATATTTTCTAGAGAATGTACACTTAAATCAACATCATATTAATGTCAACTATGTATATATTACATGAAAATAAAAATTCCTTATACTTAAAAAATGCTTTATTAATATCATGCTCAAAATAAATGACGTGTAATTTCTTCCATACTCAAGTTGGAGTTAACACATGGTGTGTGTAACTAGCATAAATTCATGGAGTTACAAATCTTTATTCTATGTTCCACACTCTAAAAAACATTTGCACCTCAAAATTTTATCACTTTTCCTTTTGATAAATATTAGATTAAAAAAAAACTTTATTTATTATTAATAAATATAAATCTTTAAATACACATAAAATAATAATATTTTAATAAATAAACAACACTTTTACATTAAATGGGCCTAAAACTACTTTTTCTTGGCTAAGAGCTCATCTTCATCGAGTTAATGGCCCAAGACCTAGAGGCATCTCAGAGGAGTGAAAGACTATCCTCTTCTAGACCATAAGTAGCCACGTGGCGTGGTTTTCCTTGAATAACAAGGATGAGTCAGTCTACATTCACATATAGCAGCTAGAGATAGTTGACCTCATTGTCAGTTTGAAAAGTGAGTTATGATAGGTTTTCCCACCTATGAAAAAAAACACTCTTACATTAAAAACTAACCATAGTGAAGGTCTGACCCCTTATCGAGCTCTAGTGGTCAGGTGGCCTAGTTTTCCTTGAATGACGATGATGAGTCAGCCTGCATTTGGGGATAGCAGCTAGACATAGTTGTCCTCACTGCTGGTTTAACAACTAAGTTATGTTAGAGTTTCCCACCTTTGAAAAAAAAACACTTTTACATTAAAAACTAATCATAGTGAAAGCATGTCCCCTCACAGACCACCAGTGGTCAGGTGGCGTGCTTTTCCTTGAATAACGATGATGAATCAGCTTGAATTCATGAATAGAAGCTAGAGATAGTTTTCCTCACTGTTGGTTTCACGAATAGAAGCTAGAGATAGTTGTCCTCATTGTTGGTTTGACAAGTAAGTTATGACAAGTTTTCCCACCTGTGAAAAAAAAAACTCTTACATTAAAAACTAACCATAGTGAAAGTCTTCCCCCTTACGGATCAGCAATGGCATGGTGGTGTGGTTTTCCTTGAATAATGGTGATGAGTTAGCTTGCATTTGCAGGTAACAACTAGAGATAGTTGTCCTCGATGTTGGTTTGATAAGTAAGTTATGATAGGTTTTCCCACCTATGAAAAAAAACTTTTGTATTAAAAACTAACCATAGCGAAAGCCTCCCCCCTTACAGAATACCAATGGTCAAGCGACGTGGTTTTCCTTGAATAACGATGATGAATTAGCCTGAATTCGTGGATAGAAGCTAGAGATAGTTGTCCTCACTATTGGTTTGGCAAATAAGTTATGATAATTTTTCCCACCTGCGAAAAAACTCTTACACCAAAATATAAGCATAGTGAGAGTTTTCCCCCTTACGGACCAGCAGTGGCGAGGTTGCGTGGTTTTCCTTGAATAACGATGATGATTCAACCTGCATTTGTAGATAGCAGTTAGAGAGAGTCTTCCTCATTACTAGTTTGACAAGCAAGTTATGATAGGTTTTCCCACCTGTGAAAAAAACATTTTTGCATTAAAAACTAACCATAGTGAAATCCTGCCCCCTTACTGACCACTAGCGGTTAGATGGCATGGTTTTCCTTGAATAATGATGTTGAGTTAGCGTGAATTCGGATATAGAAGCTAGAGACAATTATCCTCACTGCTTGTTTTACAAATAAATTATACTAAGTTTTCCCACGTGCGAAAAAAACACTTTTACTTTAAAAACTAACCATACTTCAAATAATCTGGAGATAAGTCGAAGGCTTATAATGGACCACATTAAATCTCATGTATTTAAATGGAATGTCATCATGACAACTAAATCCTTCTGTTTTTTTAGAACTATAATATCAGTTTATTCTAGGATTTTATTGTTTCTAGAATTTGATGGTCAATGTTATACGATATGTACAATTTCAATCATGTTAACATTTTTGAATTTTGTTGGTGAAATTTAATAAATATGAGATCATGGCCCCAAACTTTGACACGCAGATTCTCACAGTTTATTCGTGTGAATACCTATATTCAAGCACCACTGGTTCCATGTGGCTTGTTGGCATACCCTATGTTTTTTCCTGCTTGATTGACAAATGTCCTCCACCCTCATTCAAAGAGAGTGTGTTGACCATTACGTGTCAACGACCCATAGAAGTACACCCCTTTTTTTGGCAAAAGGAATAGTTCTTGATCGATATGTTCATGATCGTCCAACTATCATCATCAGCCTGAGGATCATGTTATAATGTCAAATCGTTCTGCATGTATACGATGTAAATAATTTCAACAGATTCATGTCGTGTATGTAATTACCTAGGTAAACCTACTTTTCTAGTGATGATCTATATTCCGAGAGATTTTTTGTCTCACCAATTCATTCTTGGCTTGTCAGCATAGTTTTCCTTCAGTCCTACCCCAAAGTCGCAATGGATTTCATCATTGGGATCTTAAGCAAGTCCTAGTGTTCTAGATCGAGTCTTTGTAAAAGTGATTTGGGAATAATCCTAACTATTTGGTCAGGTCATTTTATTACAAATTACTTGGTGTGCTGGATTATATTTGTGTCGCAAAAATGGGTAGTCTATGAGGGTCTTTTTATAAATGGGTTTTCCCCCTTGAGATGTAAAGAATATGAAAATCATGATGTAAAGTGTCTTGAGGGTTGGAAAAATAATTTATCCCCTCATAGGTTAATTAATTAAATTTTCTCTCTAAAATTTAATTAAAATCCTAAGCCAGAAATTTAATTATCTCTAGGTCCTAGATAAATTTAAATTCTCCAAAGGAAAAATTCGTCGGTCCTTAAAAAATCAAATATTTGAAGGTCCCGGGACTAAGGTAAATTAATTATTTTGCTAAATTTTAAGCCTTTGTTCCTTGGGATTAAGTCAAAGTCAAAATTTTGAGGAAATTAATTCAAAATTTTAATTTTTGAATTAACTAAAATGCATTTAATTAAAAAATCAAATTTCCTCAAGAATTTAAAATTTCAACGGATGAGATTAAAATAAATTTTGATCCTCATCAATGATCGAGATTGCTTTGATGAGGATCACTCGAACTATCTGTTGGGGGATTTTTCTTTAGCTAAGAATTCATTTTTCAATCAATTCATCTGATCTCTCGATCGCGTACTAAGTTCTCAAGCTATCTTGTATACATTGTTTAATTAATGCAAATGTATCTGGGGTTTCAACGTGTCGTAGTGTTCCTCTTCCTGAATTTATGGTAACATTATTTTAATTTCTGCTTAATATTATGTGAAAACTATAAATAAATAGCTCTCTTAAAATAATTTGAATACAGGTACCTTATTCACCTTGTTGGATTTAGGGTAACATTTTTAATTTTGATTGAAGTAGCAGGTATCTCTATTTCTTCATAATTTTATTGTTGTTGTATTTTTCTACTTGATTTGATGGTTGATCTAGTGTTTACAGAAGATCTCTTAGGTTCTCATTGAGCGTTTAGGGATAGTCTTCAATTGGACCAATCAACTCTCAACATATATTTTCTGAAGAGCCTACTTCATATAAGCCTTAAGATTTATCTAACGATAATCTGTTTTCTGCGGGGTGTTTTTGGGCTAGTACCTCTCTATTATTTCAAAATCTTTTAAATATTTTGTGGAAATTTTGATAGATCTAGCTATTAACAACCATAAATTATCAGATCTGGGAACGTAGTTGGACTCATACTCCTCAAATCTAATAGATCTATAAATTGTTTTTATAGATCTGTTATTTACTTGTGTAGATCTGAAATTTTGTAACATAATTTTGAATTTTAACACTTGGGTATTGGGTTTTTCTCTTTTCACTTGAGCAAGAATAGATTTCAGAAATCAGATAAGAAAATATTCAAATCTGAGCTAGATCTTGACCCTGGAGGGCAAGATTTGGGCTCAAATATTGTTTGCAAGAATAGATCTAAGAAATCAGCTAATAAAATCTTTAGATTTGAGCTAATTCTAGACCCTAGAGGGAAAGATCTGGGCTCAAAGATTGTTTGCAAGAATAGACATGCGAAATCAGCCATGTAAATCTTCAGATCTGATATTTTTTCAAGCAAATCTAGGGTTTTTGAGACAGATCTAGGCCCTAGAGGCCAATATCTTGTCCCAAATATTTTTGCAAGGCCAACCATTAAAGATTATGTAATAAATCTGAAGATCTGAAGAAAAATATTTTTTTCAAAACAAGGGTTTCAATTTTTGGAGCTCCTAAGCCCAGATCTGCCTTCTCCTAGCCCAATGCTAGTTCTATTGGGCCTAATGCTAGCTCTCATTGTCCCTAGATTCCCTTTGCTCCATTTCTAATTTGAATATTTGATTTTCTAAAGCTAGTTATTGGTGGTTTTTTGCAGAAAATTTGGTACAAATTTGTGTTTCATGTATTGAAATTTTTTTTGGCAACTTGGGCAAGTGATCTTCAAGGCCGAGGGCCTAGCGGTTTGATCTATAAACCATCTTCTTCCTCACTGTTTGCTACAAAAGTCATATACCTTTCTAGTAGTGGTGAAAAACACATCTAAGTGGTTTGAAATTAACTAAAAAAACTTGTTAAATACATTAATAAGTCATTTATGTTTGATGTTTATAAAAAATTTGGCCTAGATCTACATTTTGGGTGACTGTTCTATTTCTAAAGTTTGAAATATAATAGTGGCAAAATTTCATGTGGGTTAGCCTAAAATCAGTTCCTAAGTTGTCTTATACATTAAGGAATTAATTTCTTGAGTTGGGCATTCATCATTAGTCTTACTTCATGTTTTAATTGTTGGCTATAATAAGTACATCAGATCTGGTATAATTATGGAAATCATATCATAATAGGCTGAAATTTTTTTATAATTCATGTGGACAAGTTTGGAAAAAATTCGGTAAATTTTTGGCATAAAGATATCATTGATAGCTTATTGTTTTCATTGTAATATTGTTGATGTCATAAAGTTTTTCATTCTGTTGTCCTAAAAACTTATTTCTTAAAATTAAGTACTCTATCATGGAATTGTGATAAAATGCATATCTTTTGTTTCATAAACTGAGTATTTTCCTTTTAGCATATGTTGACATTGATTGCAAACAATTTTTTGTTCTCTTTAAGCTATAATTGTATAAAAAAGATTTGAAATAAGCTTGTGGTTTAATTATAATATCTTCAGGGATTTATTTTTAAGTCTTCATCCAATAAAACGAGCATTTTATTTTGGTGATTAAGGGCTTTTGCGACACAAGTGTTTCTAATCCTCGGGTCTAACTTCTTCTCATCATCTGATGCATTTGCATATAAGTTAGTTTTGCATAAATAAAATTTACTTCCAAGCATAAGCTTGGTCGATAGATACATAGATATCCATCCATATTTGCTTGAGAATTCTGTTTTTAATAGTGCTTAAAACGGTGACCTTGTAGTTGTCAGAGCCACATATCTCTACAGCACCGAAGGCACTAGGTATGTTAGATTTTTACGAGAGGTATTGTTAATCACACCTTAATGTGCTTCGCCTTATCTTCTCTCTGCCAATTACTACGAAATTAGGCTCAACATAGAAAGGATTGAAGGATTCACATTTAAATAGGCATTTAACTAAAATTAACCAAGATTCTTGCATCTCACATTAGTTTTAGGATCTGCATTTCATATAAGATAACCATTCATCTAAGTAGAAGTTGTTAATCGATTACTCAGTCTTAATTTCCCTAGAAAGATTGTTGACTCCATAAGGCATTGGTATCAATCGTCTAAAATCTAATCAAATCTTATAAGTCTTGCTAAATCTTAATCAAGTACTTAATCACTTCACTGTGTCTCCCGAACTGGTTGGTTCCCATCTAGTTATTCTTCATTTCATTTTTCCATAGGGTCAAAACCCCTTAGCCTACTATAGGGAGACATTCTTAAACTAAGAGATTGGGGATTAATGTGACAGCCCCCGATCTGAGACATTGTCGCGGTTTCTAGACATTCTGTACAACAATAGAGCAGAAAGTCATAGAAAGGGTAGATGAAAAGTCAACACCATAATACCATTTGGGTGGAAGCGAATCTACCAGTGAAATTTAATGAATGCGAATGAAGGAAAATTTAATGAATGTGACAACTAGGCGCCACAAGTATGATGGTGATGAAGTGGAGAAACCATGTGGGATTCTTAGTGTGATTGTGAAAATAAAATATAGACAGTGACTGACTTCATGCAACCACAATTGAATGTGAGCAAATAATAATAAAATACATGGAAAAAGTCCATCGGTGTCCACAATCACATGTAGCGGGTCATTAAAAAATTTTATAAGCTTACTAACGTACCTATTTATGGCAAGGAAAAGTAAGAGTTATCCATAACATATAACACCTGCAATTCTATTCTCTTCATCCCAAATCTTATTCATTATCCCGTTTAGGATACTTTAGTGTTCGAATTACCATGCATCTATCAGTGCATATGCTTTCTGTTATGGTATTTATTGTGATAGTGGCTTTAGCAAGAGTAAAAGTAGACGTGGTGGAATTTATCAAAACTTCATGCAATGTGACTTTGTATCTGCATCTTTGTGTTTCATCGCTCTCTTCCTACGCAAGGTATTTGAAGGCCAGTCAAAGTGATCTCATGAAGGAAGTCGTGACTGTGAGCCTCGTTAATGCCCACAATGTTTCTTTCTAGGGCTTGGGCCACTGGCCTCCAAGCCAAAGGCTCTAAGATGGTGATGAGTGATAGAGAAAGAGCAATGCTAAAGGATTGTGTTGAGAATTTTAGGGACACTATGTACGATATTAACATCTCACTGGCAGAGCTGAACCGCTTAAGTTCCAACGCATTCAAGTTTCAGATGAGCAATGTGGAGACATGGATGAGCATCGCCTTGATAGACCAAGGCTCCTGCCTCACCATCTTTTAGGATCTCAACACCAGAGGAAAAGTTACGACCATGGACACCACGCGTGTGCAGAATGTTTGTAAATTGATTAGTAATGCACTTGCTCTCATCAATGGATTCGCTACACCTTGAGGAGCATATAATTTATTCATTCTCAAGCCGTAGTCTTGAGGATGTTTTTAAATATATATATAGAATTTGCATACTAAGGTGTTTTTGCCTTCTGTTATTTTTCTATGTTACTAAATTTTGGGCTTCTTTGGATTGTAAAGAGTTTACAAACATTGAGTCATTGCTTTGCAATGGTTATGATGTGTCAACATTATCAAATAGGTATTTGTTTGGCTCACCATATTTATGGCGAGTTTGGAATTTGATGATAATAAGAATGAGTATTAGTGGTGTTTTCAATGGAATCAATATTGTGTAATTAGATTTAAATTGGATTTAATGTTTTTTGGGGTGAGAGTCTAGTGCTTTTAGATATGTTGTAATACATGAAGATATGTTGTTATAGTTAGTGTTGTTTGGTTCAATATTTTGATGCGGTCAAATTATATAATAATAATGATAATGTGTAGTTTAATTTATAAATAATAAAGTGATTTGTTGTTTTTTCATTAATTTTAGTTAAAATTTAGAAAATATTTTTAAAATTTTGAGTGTTAGTTTAATTTATAGAATTTATATGTTTCT
>APFE030683032.1:17572-36390 GCA_000404065.3 Pinus taeda | reverse complement strand
TGTAAGCCAAAGGATGGGTGTGTACCCCTGTAAAGGTCAAAAGGCGTGAGTTGCATCTTTAAAAAGTTACTTGTGGTCACTTCTAGAGCCTTCTAGAAGAGTGTTTGATGTGTATTGAGCGCCTCCCGATGGTTCATGCATCCCTATGATAGAGGAGCTTATCCCATCAAGAGAGGAGCTACCCCATCCAAAAGAGGGAGTATCCCATTGATGTTGGAACTGAATAACCTCCTCTAGAATACTATAAATACAGTCATTGGGCCAGAGGAGGGGAGGTTGAAAGCTGAACATTCTAAAGGGTAGATGCTGCTGGAATTAGGACTTCCATTGTTGACTTGTGAGGAGAGATTACTATCCTTTCTTGTTGCCATATTGGGAGTGGGTGAGCTTGTCAAAGTAGAGGAAATCTCTTGCTGGACCCTGGGAGGAGCTTGCACAACACCAAGGCTCAGGTTGTAATGGTTCCTTTTTTGTTTCCTTATTACAAATAAGTCCATTCTTCTCAATGGTTTGTTGTTAATGAATTATTTCATGTACTCCTTGGTCTATGTGATGAATATGCTTTGTTTTATGAAATATTCAGGTGTTATGTAATCGTTTGCCTTGTTAGTGTATGCAGGTCTTAAAGTGAAGGAGGAGCTCATCTGGATCAGCAAGGCTAGACTCCTACAACAAGCGTTGGACCCAAGGTAAGATCGGAAAACACTTGGTTTCTCATAGAATAATGTATGTTTAGAGAAGGATTGCTCTTGTTTGGATTGCAGAGAACCTGTAGATCCATGTGCCTTCTCCTCGAGCTATGGAGTATTTGCTGTAAAAAGTCACACTAACAGTTTGAAAAGTAAAATAAACCAGACTTTTTACAATGATAGTAATGAAATCTACTTCAACTTCTCAGTACTGAATGTAATGTTTGAGAAACCTTCGATTAACAGGATAAGTGGAATATAGTCCCTCAATATTTTGTAGCACAAAAGTGTTGTTTCCCTGTACTTCAGCAGTAGCTAGAGGTCCAAACCATAGGTTGTCAAACTTGCCATGTTTTCCCTTGTATTCTCTTCTAGAATCCCATCTTAGGACTAGATCACCCTCCTTGAAGTCCCTTTCCCTTGATCTTCTGTCAAACAGGTTATTCATGTTATTCTAATACTTTTTCAATTTGTATTGAACTTCATCTTTGTTCTCATTTAGTTCAATGATTTGGTTTATCCTCCTTGAAAAATCATTAGGTTCATCAGTTGAATCCTGTAGAAACTTGAAAATAGGGAAGGCCAAATTGTCTTTCCCATAAACTAACTGAAAAGGAGATTTTCCAGTAGATCTCTTTGGAGTAATCTTGCTTGCCTAGACTGAATAAATTAGGTGAGTGTCCCAACTCGTTTTATGATCTTCTAAAGTTTTTCTGATAACCTTTACCATACTTTTATTGGATGATTCTGTAATACCATTACCTTGAGGATAATATGGAGTTGAATGATGTAGCAAAATATGATATTTCTAGAAAAACTCAATCATTGTAACACTAGAAAATGTTGTGGCATTGTCAATAACTAATCTGAAAATCACCCTATGAGTGACATCAGTTAAAGATTTATTGTTTAAAGGTATTACAGACTCGTGCTGGTGTGTGTTCTCTGTTATTGGAGCAATGGATCGATCAGATTGCCAATACACATAGAATAAAATGGAAAGACAGCAAAGAAATATAATAATCAAACACAAAGACACAAGAATTTTAATAAGAAGTTCACCCTAATCTCCAGGGCTACGTCTCCAGTCCAGCTTCAGTGGTCGCCTTGTTTTATTTGTGCCTTTAGGCAAAGAATTACAATACAGGGACTCAATGTGAGTTCTCCTGAAGCAGGTTTTGCTTGGCAGGGTGGTTCTTGGATTCCCCAAGCCACTGGAGTACACAGACTCTTCTTCTTCCTACAAGCTCTATGACCTTCTGGTCTACAGTGGCATAAGCCCAGTATGGTGGTCAGTCTGGACAGATTCCTCTATGGGATGGCTTGAATCTCTCAAGCTCTAGTGCTCGATGCTGCCGCTGGTTAGCCCGGCCCTCTGTATCTTCCCGCTTTCTCTTGCTTTACTACCTTCTTTCTCTGTGCATTTCGACCTCCTCTCGGGATTCTGGTCTTTCCTCGTCTCCCGGATTGTTCTCCGACTGACTGCGTCTTCTGTATCGTTGTTCATGGCTTTTTAGTCATTTGAACTCATGCCTATTCGGCTCCTCTTCCACCTCTGTTTATTCACCTTCTGCAGTTGCGCTTGGAGTCCCCTGTTTGGCGTCAGCATGAATGCTGAGGGAGTGGCCACTTTTCCTCCCCTAAATAGCGCCAGCCTGCTTCGTTGTTCCATTTCTTCAGTTAAGTCGTGGATGAAGTCTTTCCTCCACTGTGGCGGTCAAACGGACTCCAAATATTTATGAATCGCGGCGTATTCCCTCGTTGATTCCACTTCCTTCATCAGGTTTGATCTCAGCCATCCGATTTGGGGCCTTCAGATCCGACGCCATTCGCACGTCCTATGTGGTTGACTTGCTCGACCGATAATGCGCGATCAACGACGGTTTTCTCTCACCTACACTTGCCATGCATCAATCGTTGAGTGGGATCGCTCTGTTCTTGTCCAAAACCGTTTAATGTTCGAGGGAACCCCAATCAATACCGCCAGTTTCCAGATCACGGGTCCCGCCTTTGTACGTTTAGCGCTTTTTCCTTTTTCGCCCACGGTTCTTCGGTTTGCCATGCGTTCGAGTGCTCGAGATTCCCCCACTTTGGCCCTGTTTTCCCAGCGATGTGCATAAAAAACCTCCTCATTTTCCCAATCTAGGGATCCCAAGGCCTATTTTGACCTCCTGCGAAGTCTCCATGGGCCTCGGTTAGTGCGCTTTGACCAAGGTCCTCATCGTTCCACACTGGCTACCATTGCCACTGGTTCAAGGGTGTTTTTGATCATAGTTCTGAATTCTTAGAGATTTGTTCTGACCAATACAGTCATGGTTCTTTGACAGTTCTTTTATGGATCCAATTCAGATCACGACCTTCCCACTAAAGAAGATTTTGGATTTCAAGCATCGACTAAGTGAGGATATTGCTGTCTCACTTGTCCAATCTCAATCCACTTTGCACTGCTCAGCTTCGAACCTTTGAGTCCAATTCTGAGGTTCTCAACATCTCCTCTATACGTCGTCCTCACCTTCCTGTCCAAGAATGTGTCTTCCTGCAATTCATTAAGTTATTTAGGTAGCAAGTCATCAGTAGAAGGCAATTGACTTTTCTCTTCAGGATCCTCAATCATTGAAGGTTCAAACAATCTCAAGCAATCTGCATTTACGACTGAGTAGATGTGCACGTAAGCTAGCAGATCAAGGTGAAAAGCATTTTCACCAATCTTCTCAAGTATCCTAAAAGGTCCATACCT
Source organism: Pinus taeda (assembly GCA_000404065.3). Taxonomy (NCBI): domain Eukaryota; kingdom Viridiplantae; phylum Streptophyta; class Pinopsida; order Pinales; family Pinaceae; genus Pinus; species Pinus taeda. The sequence continues at coordinate 32,964 of APFE030683032.1, read as the reverse complement.
GATAGGCTTTATCTTTTTTACTTTCACCTTGCATCCTGTCCTTGCTGATATATAGCCAGATCTGGTCTCCAACTTGAAAACTATGCTCCATCCGATGCTTTTCATGCCTAGCCTTGTATTTGGCTTGGCTCTTTTCCAGCTGTCCCTATACTGCCTAGTGGATCTCTTGGATCTATTCAATGAACCTAGTTTCCTTGTCCACGTCACTGTGTCCATCAACCATGGTATCTTTACCAAAGAAAAATTCCAAAGGTGACCTTGGTATGAAACCAAAACAAGTCTCAAAAGGAGATCTCTGTGTAGAAGAGTGTTTGGCTCTGTTGTAAGCATGCCGCACATAACACAAATGTTCATCCCAAAGCTTAGGATGTTTGCCGCAATATCCTTTGAGTAACTAGATCACTGTCCTGTTAACTACTTCTGTCTGGCCATCGGTTTGTAGATGAAAAGCTGTGCTTTTCTTCAGTTGGGTGTCCATCAGTTCCCACAGACTTGACCAAAACTTGCCCACAAATCGGGTGTCTCGATCAGATACAATAGAAGTGGGTAATCCAAAATGAACCCATACATGTTGAAAGAATAATTTTGCAGTTTGTTCAGCTGTAATATGTTTATTACAAGGTATCAAAATACACATTTTGATGAACCTATCCACAACCACATATAGATAATCATTACCTTTCCTAGATTTAGGTAGTCCTCCAACAAAATCCATGGAAACACTTTCCCAAGGGTGAGAAGGAGCTGGTAATGGAGTGTACAAGCCTAGTTTTTTATTGTTGGGCCTGCTTTTAGCACACATAGTACACTCTCTTACATATCTAGAAATTGTCTCATTCATTTTTGGGCAATAACAAAATCTTTGCAGATGTGAAACTGTTTTATTTACCCCAAACTGACCTGATATCAGAGAAGTGTGTGCCTCTCTAATTATCTTTACTCTCTATATTTGTGGAATGCAAAGTTTCCCACAATGGTATAAGAGTCGGTCCCTCACATGATAGTCCAATTCTTCTACCTTTTTGCCTTGATTCAAAGTTGCATATACATCTTTAAAGTCCATATCCTGAGCATATTGTTCTATGTAGCTTTCATGTAGCATAGAATTATGCTTAAGTATGGTAGATGCATTTATAATGGGTCTAGATAACATGTCTGCAACCTTGTTATGTATTCCCTTTTTATATCTGATGACTAGATGAAACTGTTGTAGAAAACCCATCCATCTGTAATCTCTTGATTGCTGCAACTTAGTTTGGGAGTGTAGATATTGAAGTGGCTGATGATCAGTATGTATTAATATTTCTTTTCCCATTAACTAATGTTTCCACTTTTTCACACTCTGAACTAATGCATACAATTCTTTATCATATGTAGGATAGTTAACTACTGCAGGATTAAAAGTCTCAAAATGATAACATATGCATTTACCATGTTGTGTGAACACTGCTCCCATGGCATAGTCACTGGCATCAGTTTGGATTTCAAACGGTCTTTGTAGATCAGGCAATGCTAATACAAGTGTTGTACTGATCTTTTCTTTCAAGATGTCGAAGGCTTTCTGATGTTTTCCTCCCCACTGAAACACCTTGTTCAATCCTTTCAAAGCATGTAAGGGAGCTGCAATTGAGGAAAAAATAGAAATGAGCTTCCTCTAATATTGTGCTGCTTCTAAGAAGATTCTCACTTTTGTAGCAGAATTGGGTTTAGGCCAGTTTACAATGACTGCCACTTTAGAGGGATCTATTTTCAGTTCACCATTCCCTACTATATGACCCAAATAATTTAGAGATGTTTTGCCAAATTCACATTTTGAGAGTTTAAAATAATTTTTTTCTCTTTTGAAAACATCTAATGTCTGCTTAACATGCTTTAAGTGTTCTCCCCATGTTTTACTAAAAATCAGAATGTCATCCAGATACACAATAACAAAATCATCAAGAAAAGGTCTGAGTACTTCATTCATCAATCTCATGAAAGTAGTAGGAGCATTGGTCAAGCCAAAAGGCATAACCAACCACTCATATAATCCCTACTTTGTTTTGAAAGCAGTTTTCCATGCATCTTTCTCTGCAACTCTGACCTGATGGTATCCACTGTGCAAATCCAGCTTGGTGAAATAGACAACTTCCTTCAATTGATCTAAAAGATCATCTATGCGAGGAAGGGGATAACGATTTTTGATTGTTATCTTATTTAGTGCTCGGTAGTCAATGCACATTCTCCACGAGCCATCTTTCTTTCTCACCAAAACGATTGGTGACCCACATGGTGATGTGCTAGGCCTAATGAATCCCTTCTCGAGAAACTCTTGCACCTGCTTCTTTATTTTGGCATTCTCTAAAGTAGACAACCTGTACATCCCAATGTTAGTCAATGGAACAACTTGCTGCAAAATAATATCATGTACTATTTCCTTTTTGGGTGGCAGACGTTTAGGTTCCTGAAACAGGACATCATACTCTGAAACAATGTTTTCTATATTAGCTTGCTGCTGAGCATTACAACCCTCAAATACATTGGTTCTATCAGGTTTCGTTTCCTTTACAACCATTAGTAAGAATTGTTTGCATGAATTGATCATTCTTTTCATCTGCCCATAATTTATGAGAGTATAATTATTCTTGAGCTTGTGAGCTCTTACCAAGTATTCAATTACATCTTTACCAAGTAAATACTTATTCTCAACTCTATAGAAAATAACCTTTCTATCATACAAGTAAGGACTTCCTAAAACAATGCCACATATATCCAAAGGAATTATGTCTAACTCAACCTCATCTACAAATGCTGACCCAAAAGAAAACTTGAGTTTGCATTGTTTAGTCACTTGTAGTTGTGCTTTATCATTCAACCATCCTAATGGGTATGGTTTCTTGTGAGGTGTAGTTGCTAAACCCAATTTCTTTACAATTTCTTCAGAAATCAAATTTACTTGTGAGCCACTATCGAACAAAGTATGAATCTTTTGATGTTTGGAAATAACTCAAATATGGAAAAGATCATGCCTTTTTCTCTCATGTTCTTCATCAATAATAGTTTGAGCAGAATTACTAGTAGATGCTTCAGAATTCTTACCTTTTATACCTGTGGCTGCAATGATTGTTTCATCTCTCGAGTCTGACCCCAAATCTTTCTGAATAGCTGCAACAGTCTTCTTCTTCTTGCCCTTAGAATTCTTAGGTCTCAGCTCTGGATGTAGAATCCAACAGTGCTCATCATCATGCCCCTCCTTTTTACAGTGAGTGCATGAGGCTTTTCCTTTCTATGCAGTGTTAGCCTTCCTTGCTTTCCACTTTTGCTTTCTTTTCTCCTTGCTCTTGCTTACAGTGGATTGGGATGGTCCCCCAACTTCTTGATTTCCATTCTTTCCTCTAGCTTCTAGATGAGTAGCTTGTACAGATACCTCATCTATACTAGTGGGATTAAACATGAGGATGGTGTGCCTCGTGTAGCTGTGTAGACCACCAATGTACTTCAAAAGAGTCTCTGGTGAGTCTAATGGGATGCCTAGCATCAATGCTCTGTTCCTGAACTCTTGAGTATACCCTTGAACACTTTTCCCTTTCAACTGCTGAAGAGTTTTCCAACTCATCATGGCTTGTTGCATGTAGGCCAATTGATAGACCTTCTTCTTGAATACAGACACAAATTCACTCTAGACAAAGATGGTCTTGCCATGTTTCTTCATATCAGCTTGGGCTATGCCTTCCCACCAAACCAAGGCAGTGCCTCTTAGGCGTAGGCTTGCCAGCTGAATTTTACTCTTGTCTGAGTTGATGTTTTGCACTCTGTAATACACATCAATTTGTCTAATCCAATTGTCCAAATTTTCAGCATTTAGCTCTCCATCATATATAGGCAAATCAAATTTGACATCTAGCTTAATCAAATATGCTTTCTTATTATGCACAAGGCTATTACGAGGTGTGAGAAAGATTTCCTCTTTCCCTTTTCCTTTTGAGTGGTCATGGGAATGAGACTCATCTTCTTCTTCATCTTGTTTAGAACCTGATGAATTTTCATCCTTGTGCTTTCTAAAGTCCCTATACATTTCCTCTACCATAGACTTTATAGCTAGAAACTCTCTATGAATTGAGGGTCTGGCCCCATAGAACCTTCCTTTGACATTGTCTTCTGAGAATAGACTCTCCTAATTTCAGGATTAGTTTCGACCAACTCTCCTTCTCCTAATCTAAGCTTTGATCTTGTGAGAATTCGCAGCTAAACCAACAAAAGGTTGTCTAACCTTACAGCCTAAAGCTTTTATACCACTTGATCTGAAAATCATCCTATGAGTGACATTAGTGAAAGATTTATTGTTTAAAGGTATTACAGACTCATGTGTTGGTGTGTGTTCTGTGTTATTGAAGCAACGAATCGATCGGATTGCCAATACATAGATAATAAAATGGAAAAACAGCAGAGAAGTATAGTAAGCAAACACAAAGACACAAGAATTTTAATAAGGAGTTCACCCTAATCTCCAGGGCTACATCTCCGGTCCAGCTCTAGTGGTGGCCTTGTTTTATTTGTGCCTTTAGGCAGAGAATTATAATACAGAGACTCAATGTGAGTTCTCCTGAAGCAGGTTTTGCTTGGTAGGGTGGTTCTTGGATTCCCTAAGCCACTGGAGTACAAAGACTCTTCTTCTTCCTACCAGCTCTGTGACCTTCTGGCCTACAGTGGCATAAGCACACTATGGTGCTCAGCTCGGACATATTCCTCTATGGGATGGCTTGAATCTCTCAAGCTCTGGTACTCGATGCTGCCATTGGTCAGCTCGGCCCTCTGTCTCTTCCTGCTTTCTCTTGCTTTACTGCCTTCTTTCTCTGTGCATTCTGTCCTCCACTCGAGATTCTGGTCTTTCCTCGTCTCTTGGATTGTTATCCAACTGACTGTGTCTTCTGTATCACTGTTCATGGCTTTTTAGTCATTCGAGCTCATGCCTGTTTGGCTCCTCTTCCGCCTCTGTCGATTCACATTCTGTAGCTGCGCTTGGAGTTCCTTGTTCGACGTCAGCATGAACGCTCAGGGAGTGGCCACTTGTCCTCCTCTAAACAACGCTAGCCTACTTCATCGGTCCATTTCTTCAGTTACGTTGTGGATGAAGTCTTTCCTCCACCATGGTGGTCAAATGGACTCCAAATCTTTACGAATCATGGCGTATTCCCTCATCGATTCCACTTCCTTCATCGGGTTTGATCTCAGCCGTCTGATCTGGGGCCTCTAGATCCGATGCCATTCGCACGTCCCGCGCAATTGACTTGCTCGACCGATAACGTGCGATCAATAGCGGTTTTATCTCACCTTTGCTTGCTACACGTCAATCGTTGAGTGGGATCACTCTGTTCTCATCCAAAACCGTTTACTGTTCGAGGGCGCCCCGATCAATACCATCGGTTTCTAGAGCGTGGGTCCCACCTTTGTACATTTAGCTCTTTTTCCTTTTCCGCTCGCGGTTCTCTGGTTTGCCATGCATCCGCGTGCTTGGGCTTCCCCCACTTTGGCCTTGTTCGCCCAGCGAGCACTAATCGCCCATCAAAAACCTCCTTATTTTCCCAATCTAGGGCTCCCACGGACTATTTTGACCTCCTGCGTAGTCTCCATGGGCCTCAGTCAGCGCGCTTTGACCGAGGTCCTCATCGTTCCACGCTAGCTGCCATTGCCACTGGTTCAGGGGTGTTTTTGATCACGGTTCTGAATTCTTAGAGATTTGTCATGACCAATACAGTCATGGTTCTTTGATAGTTCTTTTATGGATCCAATTCGGATCAGTAACAATCTGGGTTGGGCAACCAAACCTAGATAAAGTATTTTCTTCAATGAATTTGATTACTACTGAGTCAGTAGCATTTCATACTGGAATTGCTTCCACCCATTTAGTAAAGTAATCTGTTGTAGTGAGGATCCATCTATGTTGATTTCTTGAAGTAGAATGGATCTCTCCAATAAAATATAATCCCCATTGAAGAAAAGGTGCTGAAACTATTGTTGGGATCAGTGGAAGAGCTGCTAATTTTTGCTTGCCAACAAACATCTGACAAGGGACACAACTTCTGACCTTTGCTCCTACTTGTAAGAAAAATGTTGGCCAATAAAATCCTGCCCTTAATATATTATATGTTGTTTCTCTCCAAGCATAATTTCCTCCACAAAATTCTATATGAAACTGATTAATGATCCCTTTAGTCTCTGATTCTGTTAAGCATAATAGCAAGATATTGAGTGGGTCCTTCCAATATAGATTTGCATTTATGATACAATACTTAACTGCTTTCAATTTGAGAGTCTTACATTGACTTTTGGAAAATTATGCACGACACTCAAAACGAAATAAGAAATTTACAATATCTTGATACCAATCTGATAAAAGAAATTTCTCATCAATGTGTAAAGAGATGGTATGATCTGAAGGTAAAGGTTCTTATGGATTCTCCTCATTCAGATTTTGGGAAGGTTCTTGTGGGTTATCTCCTTCTGCATAGACACAAGGTTCTTGTGGATTCTTCCTATCTAAACTTTGGGAAGGTTCTTGTGGATTCTTCCTATCTGAACTTTGGGAAGGTTCTTGTGGATTCTCCACTTCTGCATAGACAGATGGTTCTTGTGGATTCTTCCTATTTTCATTTTGGGAAGGTTCTTGTGGATTCTCCTCATTCAGATTTTGGGAAGCTTCTTGTGGGTTATCTCCTTCTGCATAGACATAAGGTTCTTGTGGATTCTTCCTATCTGAACTTTGGGAAGGTTCTTGTGGATTCTCCACTTCTGCATAGACAGATGGTTCTTGTGGATTCTTCCTATTTTCATTTTGGGAAGGTTCTTGTGGATTCTTCCCATGTATTTCCAAAACAGAGTTGATGCCCAACACTTTACAGTTGGATTCAACTAGAAGCTTAACTAATCCTTGACCCTTTACTAGCTTTGTGGTTTTGATAGTTAGATCAAACTCCAGTATCTGAGTGATCCATCTACCCCTCTTTCCATCAATGTCTGGTTGTGTTAAAACAACTTTTATAGCACTGTTATGAACATAAGCAGTAATGGGTGAATGTAAGACATACATCCTGAATGATTTGAGGGCTTGTATAAGGGCATAGGCTTGCTTCTCAATTATGTCATACTTAAGCTCAACAACTCTCATGAATTTGCTAAAAAAGGCTATAGGTTGGTCATGAGAATGTTCATTCTTTTGTAGTAAAACAACAACATGGGTTGTTTTAGAGGCAAAGGAAAAGATACTAAATGGTTTGGTATAATTAGGGCTGGCCAGGGTTGGAGCTTCAGAGATAGCTTTCTTGATTTGATCAAATGCATATCTGGAAGAGACAATCCATTTAACTTCATGACCCTTCCTAAGCATATCAGTTATATCTTTGAGAATTTAAGGATAATTGGGTATGAACCTTCTTAAAAAGTTGATTTTACCAAGAAAAGCCCATACTTCTTTTGTATTTCTTGGTAATGTTAATGTCTGAATTGCTGATACTCTGTTTGGATCAATAACTACTCCATCTTTAGAAATTATATGTCCAAGTAATTTCCCTTTTGATATAGAAAATAGAGACTTCTTTGGATTCAATGATATCCCAAATTTCTTGCATCTTTTAAAAACCTTCATCAGGTGCTTTAAAAGTTTTTTTTATTATTATCAAAATTAGAGAAAACTATAAGGTCATCAAGATAAATAACAAGAACTTTGTTTACCTGGCCTACAAAAGCTATATCCATAGCTCTTTGGAATGTATTTCCTACATTTGTCAAACCAAAAGGCATCCTTGCATACATGAAAGTACCCCAAGGTGTTGTGAAGGAAATGTTTTCCCTATCCTTTTTGTCCACCATAATTTGATTATAACCAGAAAAACCATCTAACATAGAAAGTCTATTGGCTCCAGAAACTTGTTGAAGTAACTGATCCATCTTAGGTAATGGATAGTTGTCTTTTAGTAATGATTTATTTAAGTTTCTAAAATCAACACAGAGTCTGATTTCACCATTCTTTTTGTCTAACAGGTACTAGGTTGGAAAGCCAATTAGAATATCTTAGTGGAAGAATAATCTGTGTATCTAACATTTTCTTAAGCTCTTTCTCAATAGTTGGTAGAAGAACTGGATTAATTCTTCCGAGTTTTTGCTAGTAGGGTTTAGCTTTAGCTTTTAATGGGATCTTATGTTCAATAAGGGATGTATCATAAGTTTTAAGTTCAACATAAGACCAAGAAAAAACATATTTATATTTTTTAAGTAAGTTAAGGTATTCATCCTTAACTTCTAGGGCTAAAGATGTAGAGATTTTATATTTTGCACTTGTTCTTGGGATCCAATATTGATGTCTTCTATGTCATCTTCAGGAGAAATGGATGGAGGGTTTCGGGGGACATCATTTTAATCGAATAATTTCTCTAAAGGAATTAAACCCCTTAAGAATGAAGTTTTTTGATAATTGTATGATGTCATGATCTGCAATCTTGGAATTTAATTATGGATCATCAGTAGTTTGAGGATTGACCATATCAAGATTGACTTCATCAATTTGCAGAAGAGAAAATTCACCTACAAGTTGAAGGAAAGATTTTAGTTGTTCATCATCCTCAAACACCTGCCAAAGCTTTTGGTTATTAGGTATAGATGGCCTATATTTAACCTGGATTTGGTACAACAATTGTGTTTGATCAGGAATCTTATATGAGCTTGCAGAAACAACCAAAGAATCTGCATGTATGTTTTCGTTTCTATGGACATAAATTATGTTGAAGGCATGAAATAAATTTTCAATGGAATCCCAAACCTCATTTCTATAAGATCTAAGCCTAGGATGCTTTGTTTGGAAAATATTTCTAACTTGTCTTAGAATGAGCTTCGAGTCAGTGAAAACAATCAGGTTGTGCACCTTTAAACTCATTTCTAACTGTAGTCCTAGAAGGAAAGCCTCATATTCTGCTACATTGTTGGTAACCTCAAAATCAAGTTTACATGATTATCTTATGTTTTCCTTTTATGGTGAGATTAACACAAACCCAGCCCTTACTCCATCCTTTGTACAAGAACCATCAAAGAACAACTTCCATACATCAGTTTGATTTGATACAGGGTTTTCAACCACATCTCCAATTTTTACTTGAGATTCGTGTATTTGATTTGAAGAGATTTGAAAATAGCCAAAATCTTGCTTAATTGCATAAATGGGGTGGTTCTTTGGTTTATCTGTTTTTCATACCGTGTGGACAAATCTAATCTCTCTATACAACCAAAGTTGTTCTCCCCCATAAACTGGAATAGTGGCATAAGACATGCCCATCTGAAGAGCTCCCCTAATTTGTCACAACAAGACCTTGAAAGGAGCATTCCAAATTTGGGAGAGATTTTATTGACAACAATATCTAACATATGCTATTTACTGGGATTTGGGCAAGAGTGATTACTAAATCCTTAATCAATCCTAGGAAAGGTACTATTTTAGAATCAAAGGTGTACAAATCATGATAAGATCCAGTTATGTCAAGATTTAAATGATCCATGATGGTTTTTGGCATGAAATTATGTGATGCTCCAGAATCTAGCATATAGTTATATAACATGGAGTCATTTTTCTTTAGTATCACATGGAAAGGGGGTAGTATTTCATCTATTATATCTAAGCTAGGACCAAAGACAATTGTTTTCATCTTGAAGGCCAATAACATCACTTTTAGCATCAACAGAGGTGTTTTATATCCATTTGGAAACTTGATTTTTATATCCAGGGTTTTTGGAACGTTTTGAAAGTGGTATAGGGATTTTAACTCTTTATAACTCCTTTTCAACATTAAATGCAGTCAAGACAGTTTTTTCAATTTGAGTTGTATCAGTTGACTGATTTAATGGTCCAATAGTAGTTGTCTGAGATTCAACAATTTTGGTATGAGGTTCAATTGTTGGAGGTTCCTTAGGAGGTCTTCCAGGGCCAGGTCTAGATCTAAGATCATATCTTTTGTTCACATCTACAATTAGGAATTCAAAGAAGGCATGGTATTTGGAAGTCTGTGAGGAATCTTGGTCTCCTTGAACCTTCTTTTGTTGAGAGGGAGGAATAATAGTGGTTTGACTAGAAGAGGTATCCATATTGTTAATGTCTTTAGTGATAGTCATAGACTAGCCCACGTAGTTAACCGGGAGGTTAGAAGGAGGGCAGAGCCCGCCCTTTGTTGCGCCGATTGCGTAGCCGGGGGAGTCACAGGGGGTTTAAGGGGCGCAGGTAACCCCACTCTATGGGGTCGGGGCAACGCCCTGGAAAATTTTGGTTTTGGACCCTATATTAGGTTGGATAGACCTACCTATGGTTTTGTGCATGTTTTTCGCACATGGTTTTGGACGTGATGGTTTTCGGTCCATGGTTTTGGACGCGATGGTTTTCGGTCCATGGTATTGGATGCTTCAGCATGTATAAAAATGTATTGTAACATTAAAAGGAACATAATGAAAAATCAAGCTGGTAGTCCCAGTTTTTGGATCCCGGAGAAAATCTCTGTGTATATGTGTTTTATGTGTTATGCCCTCACATTGTTTATTTTTTGTGTTTTAGAATTTGTATGCAAGTAATTTCTGTACGGGGTTAAAACCTACATTTGGTATCAGAGCTGTTTTGGCTTCAAGGGGACGCCTTTGTTGTTGAGGGGTTTTGCTTGGGCCTGTGGTAGACCCTGTTCAGTGGGAGATCTGCGGGATCGATTCTAGTGGTGAAAGAATATGGCTAGCAGTGGAAAGATAGAGATCGAGAAATTTAATGGTCAGAGTTTTGAGTTGTGGAAACTCAAGATGGAGGATCTGTTGGTGGATAAAGATCAGTGGATCATGATAGATCCGGGTACTAAACCAACGGAAGTGTCTGATGAATAATGGAAGAAGTTGGATCGGAAGGCAAAGAGCATAATACGATCGTGTGTCTCAGATTTAGTATTGTTGAATGTATCGGGGGAAGCTACGATGAAGGCTTTGTGGGAAAAGTTAGGGACTTTATACCGATCTAAGTCTCTCGTGAATAAGTTGTTCCTATGGAAAAAGCTGTATAACCCGAGGATGAAAGATGGAGACTCGGTGACAGAGCATCTGAATGAATTTAATACTGTGGTAAGTCAGTTATTGTCTGTTGATACCAAAATTTCATATGAAGATAAATGCATTTGTTTGTTGTGTTCTCTACTAGATTCGTGGGATAGTTTGGTTATTGCAATAGGCAGCAATGCAACTGCCTTGCAACTTGATGAAATAGTCTCATCCTTGCTGATGGAGCAGATGAGATAGAAAAATATGGAGAGCCAGAATGGTGATGCCTTGTCTGTACGAGGATGGTCCCAGAATAGAAACAAAAATAAGTCATCGAGTGGGAGATCTAAATCTAGAGGGAGATCTAAATCTCCAGGAAAACCTGTAAAGGTGGTGTGCTGGAAATGCGGAAAGGAAGGCCACTAAAAAGGGGACTGTAAATCTAAAGTTCTTGACAAAGGAAAGGGATTTGATGTTGCTCCAAAATGGATCCTAAAAAAAAAAAAAACCCTCTAAGCCTTCAAATAAAAAAAACTATTGCAAGAGGAAAAACCTTTACAAAAGGCGGATTACACTATCGGGCCTGAAAAACATGAAGAAACAATGAAAAATAGAGCTATCAGAGGCTGGGACAACAATGCACGGGAGCCGTCGGATCTGGCCGATCAATGGTCCAGATTCGAATGGCATATCACAATCGGAGATGGCAAGCGGAGGCTATCGGAGACTATCATGTGAAAGTTGTGACAACGATCAGCGTGGGTCAACGAGGACCATCTATCAAGCATGTAGATTGATGGCCCAGGTTAACTCGAAATATCGCGTTAGCAAAATACAAGGGAGCACTTATTGGGGCTGAGGACTATGCGATGTGCGATTTGCGATGTGTCATCGCATCGCGACAATACAAAGTAGCTGAACCAATACATACGCGACTTGCGATAAAGTCGGACCCGACGGGTCTTATAGGTACAAATATATATATTTTGAGTTTCAGAAAAAGGGTTTTTTCTGTGTATTTCACATTTTCGTTAAATAAACAAAATGCAAAGGAAATGTATCCGATGCGATATATAGCGGACCCAAAAGGGTTTATGAATGCAATACTATAACATTTGAAGTCCGATATGGGTAAAATTGTCGTGATTTTCTTTGTATTTAGGGTTTTTCATAATAAACCCAAATACAAAGGAACCGATGACCGAGCGACTTGCGATAGTGATACAAAGGCAAAATTTATGGATTTTAGGGACGAGATGATAATATTTCAGGTCCGATGAAAGGCATTTGGGTAGATTTTTACAGTGTTTCTTTGTGTAAACAGGGAACGACTGTCTTTTGGATTTCAAGCGCCGATGGTCCCTTCCATTTCAGAACAAGTGGCTACCATCCCTAAAAATGTTTAGCAATGATTGCTTAATTCTCAGAGGGGGATTTGAGCAGGAAGATTTCGGGAGCCAGAGAGCCCAAAAGAGGAAACGAATAGACAACAACGATTGGCTTAATAGCCACAGAATGACAGAATGAAAAGGGAGCGGTGCTGAGACAGAGAAAAATATAAAGAGATAGAAAGTGAGAGGGAGATTCTGTGTACTCAGAGAGACTTGAGGGATTCAAGTTGACCCTTCTATTTTGTATCTGTTGTATTGAGACTCAAATTGAGCTCATTTTTGTAAACTCTACTCTTGAAGACATAATAGAGAGGTCACCATTGAAGGCTGGACCAGGAGATGTAGCCCAGGAGTTTTGGTTGAACACCTTGATTATTTTCATGTGTCAAGTGTGTGTATCTATTATGTTTCTCTAACTACTCATTGTCTATATTATTCACACTCTTATCGATCCGTTGCACCAAGTAATATAGGCAAATCCATGCATATGAGTCTGTAATACCTTAATAATAATCTAAGATCTCATTTTCAGATCAATGAAGGTGGGGATGCGTACTTGGCTTCTTCAAGTACACATGTAGATCATGAGTCATGGTTGATTGGCTTAGGTGCATCCTTTCAGTTCACTTCCATAGAGAGTGGTTCTGCGAGTATGAGAAATATGATGGTGGTGATGTCTTCTTAGGGGGGATGATAGGAAGGCTAGATCATTGTTCGCGGAAAATTAAAGTTGAAGTTGCAAGGTGGAAGGGTTAGAACACTTCCGAGTGTTCTACATATTCCTGCATTGGCCAGAAATCTAATTTATGTAATCAAGTTGGACGATGCATGTGTAAAAACAGTGCTTGAGAAGGATACCTGCAAGATGTTTTGGGGAGCACTGGTATTGATGTGGGGAGTTCGGATTGGAACTCTGTACAAGCTACAAGGTAGCACTATTGTTGATGGGTGCAACAGTTCCCTGGTTCCTGAAAGTGGAGAAGAAAATCTAGTGGTCTCTGGAGAGAAGACCATGCTGTGGCATCAAAGGCTTGGACATATTGGAGAGAAGGGCCTTCGAATACTTCATGGTAAAGGTATGGTAGAAGGTATGAGTAATAGCTCTTTGGATTTTGATTTATATGAAAATTGTGTATATGGGAAGCATAATCGGGTGATTTCCCCTCTGGTGGTAAGAGGGAAAAACATATATTAGAGCTTGTGCACAGTGATGTGTTTGGACCTATGAAGGTTCCATCACTGGGTAAGTCTGTGTACTATGTATCATTTATAGATGACTACTCAAGGAATACATGGATATATTTCCTTAAGAAAAAGTCTAAAGTCTTTGACAGGTTTAAAGAATTTAAAGCTCTGGTGGAAAACCAGACAGAGAAGAAGATAAGGGTGCTGAGTATAAATAACAGTGGAGAGTTTTGTAGTAAGGAATTTGAAGAATCATGTAAGAACTGTGGTATAGCACGGCAAAAGGTTACTCCATATACACCTTAGCAAAATGGAGTTGCAGAAAGAATGAACAAGAAGTTGATGGAAAGGGAAAGAAGCATGCTCAGTGGTGCCGGGTTAGGACAAGAATTCTGGGCAGAGGCAGGGGAGACAACATGTTACTGGTCAATATATCACCTTCATTAGTATTAGAGGATAAGAATCCATAAGAGATGTGGACTGGTAAGAAGCCCTCTCTTTCACATCTGAGGGTATTTGGATTTGATGCATATGTACATGTTCCAAAGGAGAAACGAACCAAGTTGGATAGTAAATCTAAAAAAGTGCATCTTTATTGGGTATAAGGATGGTTTAAAGGGTTAAAGGTTTGGAACCTAATAACAAGGAAGGTTGTGTACAACCGAGATGTGGTGTTCAAAGAGGTGAAAGATGTTATTAAACATGAAGTCCAACCAAAGGAACCTGAGAAGATAGAGTTTGAGCTAAAGGAGGAAGAATCAGACTCTACAGCAAAGGAGGAATCAGAAGATGAAGAGCCACAAACTCTGGGTGTGAGAAGATTAGGTCGAGAAATAAGGCAGCCAGAAAGGTATAGTCCATCTACTTTCTATTCAAATTTTGCTTTATCTATTACTGATGATGATCCCAGAACTGTGAAGGAATCAGTAGATTCAGAGGATGGAAAACTCTGGAAAGAGGCCATGGTTGATGAAATGGCATCTTTACACAAAAATGAGGCTTGGAATTTGGTGGAGTTGCCGGCTGAAAGGAAACCCATTGGCAGCAAATGGGTGTTCAAGAAGAAGACAAATGCAGAAGGAAAGGTGGAGAAATGCAAAGTTCAGTTGGTAGAAAAAGGTTATTCCCAGGTGCCAGGAATTGATTTTGGTGATATTTTTTCTCCTGTTGCCAAGGTAGCTTCTATTAGATTACTTTTCTCTGTTGTTGCTGCTTTTGGTTTTGAGGTAGAACATATGGATGTGAAGAAAAAATTTCTTCACGTGGATCTGGAAGAGGAGATCTACATGAAACAACTTGAAGGCTTTGCGGTGAAGGGTAAAAAGAACTGGTATGCAAGTTAAAGAAGTCTCTGTATGGGTTAAAGCAGTCACCAATGATGTGGTATTATAAATTTGATACATTTATTTGGGGACTTGGCTTCACTAGAAGCAAAGCATATCACTATGTGTATTTTAAATTAATTGGTGACTATGTTATTTATCTAGTCTTGTATGTGGATGATATGTTGCTAGTTGGAAATGACAAAGAAATTATCTAGGATTTGAAGACCCAATTGTCCTCCAAATTTGATATGAAATATCTTGGTGCTGCAAACTATATTTTGGGCATGGAAATTAAAAGAGATCGGGCAAAGAGGAATCTCTAGTCAAACTAGAGGAAGTATGTCAAGACAATATTGCAGAGGTTTAATATGCAGGATAGTAAACTGGTGAAGGTTCCTATTCCTGTAGGTGTAAAGTTATCTGTTGAATAGTGTCCCAAGACACAAAAAGAGGAAAAGGACATGTC
>APFE030683032.1:0-17234 GCA_000404065.3 Pinus taeda | reverse complement strand
GTATGTGTTTAACCTATTTGGAGGTGCAGTTAGTTGGATGAGTAAGAAACAATCTGTAGTGGCACTATCAACTACAGAGGAAGAATACATGGCAGCCACTCATGCAAGCAAGGAATCAATTTAGTTGCAAATATTGTGTTCAAGTATGGGGTTAGTACAAGGAGCTACAAGGATAGATTATGACAGACAAAGTGCAATTTTCTTGGCAAAGAACCCTGCATATCATTCAAAGGCAAAGCACATTGATGTTCAATATCACTTTGTGAGGGATATGATAGAAGACAAAAAGGTGTTGCTGGAAAAGGTGGACACTTTGAAGAATATTGCAGATGCATTGACAAAATCTATGAGCTCTGAGAAGCTTTCTTGGCGTTGAGAAACAATGGGCATTGTAGGGCTAGATAAATGACTAAGCTCTCTTGTGGCCCCTTGTGAAAGGAAAACAACAAGTGGTAGAATGTTGGGTTGTGTTATGTTCTTTCCATGATTAGCCCATGTAGTTAACCAGGGGGTTAGAAGGGGGGCGGAGCCCCCCCTTTGTTGCGCTGATTGCGTAGCGGGGGGAGTCATAGGGGGTTTGAGGGGTAGAGGTGACCCCAAAAATTTTGGTTTTGGACCCTATATTAGGTTGGGCAGACCTACCTATGGTTTTTTGCATGTTTTTCGCACATGGTTTTGGACGCGATGGTTTTCGGTCCATGGTATTGGATGCTTCAACATGTATAAATATGTATTGTAACATTAAAAGGAACATAATGAAAAATAAATTTGGTAGTCTCAGTTTTGGGATCAAGGGGAAAATCTCTATGCATATGTGTTTTATGTGTTATGCTCTCGCATTGTTTATTTTCTGTGTTTTAGAATTCGTATGCAGCTAATATATGTATGGAGTTAAAACATATGGTTTTGGTATGAGGTTCAATTGTTGGAGGTTCCTTAGGAGGTCTTCTAGGGCCAGGTCTAGATCTAAGATCATATCTTTTGTTCAACTCTGCAATTAGGGATTCAGAGAAGGCATGGTATTTGGAAGCCTGTGAGGAATCTTCATCTTCTTGAACCTTCTTTTGTTGAGAGGGAGGAATAATCATGGTTTGACTAGAAGAGGTATCCATATTGTTAATGTCTTCAGTGATAGTCATAGTATTGTCAACAGGATGTTGATCATATATCAGTAAAGGATTTGGAACCTGCTGATCATTACTAGCTCTTTGAAGAATTTGTAATTGTGGTTTTCTTTGTATTGACCTTGATTTTGATTTTGAGGTCGAGTTACTATTTGTTGAACTTTTTCTAAGTTGAGTCTCAATCTTGTAAATTCTATTGGATAGATTTCTAAGAAGTGAAGTGATCTCATCAATTTTAGAATCTTTTTTGTTTTAGTCTTTGAATAAGTAGAGGCATCTTAACTAGATTTAAGATTTCTTTGGGCTTTTTCCTCTTTAGCTCTTAAAGTGGCTGAGGCAGGCCTATTTTCTTCTACCTCTATAGCATTAGTTTGCATGCCTTCAAGAGTCCTTGAAGTTATTTCTCTTAACATTACAACAAAATCATCTTTAAAGGATTTTGAAAACCTTGATTTGGCTACTGCTACTTGGGGTTTGCAATCAGGGGGCATCTTATGATAAAGTTTGTTGAACCTTTTGATAAAATCAAAGATAGGTTCACCAAATTTTCTTTTAAGTTCTTCAAACTGAGTCAAAAAGTAAAGGGCATCTTTCTTCACACCCCATTGGTTTTTGAATATATTTGTTAACTCTTCCCAAGACGTAATGGAATTTGCAGGTAACTACCTAAACCAGGTTCTTACATTTCCCTCAAGAGATTGAACAAACAACCTCATATAGAAATTTTCTTGCTCAATGTTCATATTATCTAAAAAATCTAGAAATGCTTGAAGATGGTCCTTAGTTGAGGAACCAGTTTCTCCATTATACCTAGGAAGATGTTTTAAATATCCTAGAGGGAAAGCATCGAGGTTTTGAGGTAAAACTAAAGCTGCATATCTAGCCTATACAATAGGTTGGAATGCCATAGTTGAAGATGGTGTGTGAGATGTTTGTGTAGATGTTGAAGAAGAAAAAGAGGAAGATGGTGATAAGGAAGGTGTATACCTATGTGGAGGTGAGGAAGGAGGAGTTGAAGAAGGAGGAGATTTCCTATATGACTTTAAGGGAGTCTTAATAACTAACTTCTGAACCTATGACTGAATATACTCTTTTGTTTCAAAGATTAGATTTGAATATATGGAAAAGGTCCCTTTAGGTTGTTTAGAAGTGGAAGCTTCAGGTTGTTCAGAAGTGGAAAGGAATGAATAAGTAGTGGGGGATATGAAGTCTGTAGGTTTGTATTCAGGTAAATGAACACCCAATTCAGACTTAGATTTAGGTGATTCTGGTGGAATTAAGGGTTTTGGATGAGGTTCAAGTGAATGGATAAGGAAAGCTGATTTAAATCAACTTTCCTGTCTAAAAGTTCAACAACCCTAGGTGATAAATGGGTCAATCTGGATTGGATGGAATATTACTATAGGGATTAAATATATCTTCAAACTGCAATGCTGAAGTGGAAGAAGATGCTTGATGTCTCCTTCTAGAACTGGCCTTTCTCACAATTCTTTCTGGATCTGGCAGAGGACTAACTGTGTCAGATTCAGAATGGGATCTAGTGTACTTAAATGGTACCAGTTTGGCACAGTGGAGTTTCCAGGAAAAGGATTTTGACCTATCTAGAACTTTAGTCACCTTAAAGGAACTAGGATTTATGTCCCTATCCTAGGAAAACTAATCAAATTCAAATCCCCGAAAATGGCGCCAGATTGATGTTGTTCCTCTGAGATGATAAGGGTCAATTAATCATGCCAAAGCATCTAAGGTATTTGTTTTAGGGGTTTTGGTTTTGGTGTTTATGGAGGACCAATACATTGAACAAACTGTAAGAATGATGTATTAACTCTTTTAGATTGTACTAATAGATAATCGAAGGGCTGCTATTTGACTTCACATAGTGATTTGAATTTATAAGGTGTTTAGAAATAATGGTAAGAAGGTATGATTAATTTAGATTTCAGACAGAAAGATAAATTATCATAAGTGGGAAAACCTTTGTCCAATGTTCAAAAGTTAAACAAACTATGGTTAAGATTACATAAGATGCTGACAATTTTATGATTTAGAGTGATCTTTTTAGACAGACAGTCCAATATCTCAGTCTCCTCATGATAATAACTTCAGAAAGGAATTTTAAGAATAACTATAACACATTTATTCTCACATGATATCTCTGTAAAAATTAAACATATGTAGAGTAAACATAATGAATGAAACACATGAAAAACTTACAGAAGAAAATGAAACTGTATGAGACCAAATTCATAATCCTTTGCTTTATTATTAGTGATCTAAAAATAGGTTGCACATCAATGCTCTTACAAAATTGCTTATGGAAAGGTACCACCTTTAATAACTCATAGAAGAGAGTTATTTATACAAGTTCTAACTAAAATACCCTAAACTGATTACAAGATAGATTGAAAGAAGATAGGAAAAGAAAAATTGTTGCATGATGCATCCCTATTAGATAGGAAGTTGTTGATGGTTTTTCCTTCAAAATCTGCTTCTGCTGTCTTCTTGTTGGAATGAAAAGTTAATCAATTGTTTCACACAGTTGATCCCAGATTTTCTCACTAGGTATATCGAGATTTACCATCCTTCTAAGTATGTCATCAACTTCGGTATATCTCTCAAAATTGGGTTTGGTGAGAAAAATATGACCAATTTCATATTTAATGGAGAGGTCTAAGCTTAAAGCTTCCAAAAATTCCTTGCCAGTAATCTGTCTTTTTATCCCTGCAAATTGACTGCTGCCTGCTGCAATGGTATAAAGCCTTTCATAGTATTCCTCCAATTTTTACTAGCTGATCATTTGATGATACTATCTCTGGTAAACCTTTCTTATGTAATATACTAAACTTAGAGTGAAACCTCATGATTGTTGTGTTCAAAGCATCACACTTTGTTTTTAGCTGACTTAACAGATTCTTCTTCACTAGTGCTTTCTTAATTTCCAAAATAATAGTTGTCCTATTTGGAATTTTCATCTCTTGTAACTGCTACCTAGTCTTAGAATTCAGTACCCTGATCATTCATGATGCTTCTTTGGGTTTTTTGCCCAATGCTCCCTTTTGGGTCTCTATCTCTGCGCTGCATTTAGAAATCAGTTCTTGCTGCTCAGAAATGATTTGTATGGATGGTCGTACTTCTGTTGTAGAGTGGCTAATATCTAGCCGGATATCTTCTTTGGCTTGGGCCAAAGTGTCTGCCATTAGAGTCTTTCTCTCTAACTGTTTAACCTTGAGCTCTAACCTATGTGACTTTTTCATTTCTTCTACATACAAGGTATCATTTTTCACCTTTTGTGACTCCAAGGCTTGGAACTTCTGGAGTAACCTCTCATTTTGTTGTTTCTATGCTTGTAGCTCCTGTGATAACCTTTTTGTTTCATATGTTGTTGAAGACGAAGCAATGTCAATAGGAGACGAGCTTAAATTTTCACCTATCATTGGAATTATTGTTACTAAGGTCACAACTGCTGATTTGGGGTAGCATCGGATGTGCTCTAGCCGCAAAATTTGGTGGAGAGGTTGGGGCACATGAGATATCCAATACCTAGAAAGGGTTTGGGAAAATTCTAAATAGTTCATGAGATATTAAAATAATTAATATTTTTAATGGAGTCCCTAAGTCTAAACTTAGGGAAAATAAAATATTAATGTGTATTAATATGAAATTGTGTTAGAATGGTCCAAAAGACATGGATCAAACCAGATCTAATATTAGCCATTGATTAGGGACTTAATCTTCGCCGTTGAATTGTCAACAGGAAAAGCATAAGAGGAGGCTTGATGGTCACTTAGAGAATACACCAGAGTGATCAATCATTCTATTCTCTAGAGTGAGGTTTGCTAAGAGAGATAGAATTAGTGATTAGGAGTTTCCGCTAAGGGGCATTGAGTATAGAGAGAGAGGTATAGATAGTTCCAGGAGAGTAGCGTAGTAGTTGGGTAGTGTGACGCAGAACTAGCCAGGGCTCATGCAGAGGCAGTCGGGAGTTGCGCAGAGCCTCAGAGAGGTCAGCGTTGCGGATTTAGAGGGATTGAGGGTTGATGCAAGGCCCCCTAGAGTTGACGCTGACCCATCCAGGGTGACACAAGGCCAGCGCTGGGCAGAGAGGGGCTGACGCAGTCAAGGGAGAGGCTGACGTTGGGGTTTCTGAGGCAGGTTGGTGCTGAAGAGCTACTGAAAGGATTATCCAAGGTTTTAGCCAAGAGATTTGTAAAAAATTGAGAGGTATTATTGCCAAGGAAATTCTCTATTGGGTAGGTCAGTTTCGACACCCATATTGTACTCTAATATTTCTTAATAAGAAAACCCTCAGATAGCTGCAGCAGTTTTCCCACATTGGGTTTTTCAGGGGACATTGGTCCAAAAATAATGGTGTCATATGGTGTGATTGTTTCTGTTTCCTTTAGTTGTTGATCTATAATATGTTAAGCATGCACTAGTGTTTTTCAGGAAAAAATGATAAACATAAAGCTCATCTTGTTTCTAAGGGTTTTTCAAAAGTTGAAGGCATTGACTATACTGACACCTTCTCCCCTGTTGCCAAAATGAACTCTATCCACCTTGTTCTTTCCCTTGCTTCCTCTTTCAAATGGGAATTCCATCAAATGGATGTTAAATCTGCCTTCTTGCATGAAGAAATCTATATGGAACAACCTCCTGGCTTTATAAAAATAGACTCCATCCTTGTATGTCAGCTTAAGAAATCCCTTTATGGTCTCAAGCAAGCCCCGAGGGCTTGGTATGCCAAAATGGATAGCTTTCTTTTAGATATAGACTTTTCTAGGTGTCATTCTGAGAATATTGTCTATACTAAGAAAGTGGGTAACTCCTTTATCATTCTTGTTCTTTATGTTGATGAGCTTATCCTTACTGGTATTGATCCAAACCTTATAAACCATGTGAAGTCCAGCCTTAAAAAGAAGTTTGAAATGACAGACTTAGGACACTTGCATTATTTTTTTGGTCTTCAAGTCTTGCAAACCAAGGAAGGTATTTCCCTTTCCCAGTCCAAGTATGCCTCTGATCTTCTATTCCACTTTCACATGGAAGACTATAAGCTAGCCCCTTCTCCCTTTCAGTCTGGAGCCAAAATTTCGGTCACTTGTACTTCCCCTAAAGTTGAAGCTACCTTATACTGTCGGCTTGTAGGAAAACTTTTGTATCTGACCCATACTTGTCCTGACCTTTCCTTTGTTGTTGGCCTTATTGCTCGATTGATGTAAAACCCAAACGAAAGTAATTGGAAAGCAACTAAAAGAATACTTCGTTGTGTTCGAGGTAAAATTCAGTTTGGGATTCATTACAGTGCAGAAGCATCACCTCTATTGGTTGGTTTCACTGATTTCGATTGGGCTGGTGACCCTGATGATCGGAAGGCTACTGCAGGTTATGTGTTCACTCTTGGTTCTGGACCTATTACATTGGCTTGTAAGAAAAAAAGTGCCATTTCTCTTTCTTCAATAGAAGCAGAGTATCCTGGTGTCGTAGAAGCTAGTAAGGAAGCCCTGTGGCTTCGTCAGATCCTGTCAAAGTTTGGCTTTTAGTAACAACATCTGACTACACTTTGGTGTGATAATCAAAGTTCCTGTCAACTATGCAAAGATCTAGTCCATCATCAACGCAACAAAGATATTGAAATACACATGCACTTCATTAGAAATCTCATTCATGACCATGTTCTTAAAGTGCAATATTGTTCAACCGATGATCAAGTTGCAGACATCTTTACAAAGGCTCTCACAGAGGCGAAGTTTACTAAACTTCAATTTATAGTTGGATTTGAGGAAGTTGTCACTAAGGGGGGGTAGGCTCTAATGCCTCATTCCTTCTCCTATTGTGTCATATTTTTACATCCTTCAATCCTATCCCAAGTTGTTCTTAAGGGGGGATGTTATGATATTTTGACACATAGGAAATAGTTAAGTATAACTTGGTCTAGTGTAGAGTTAGGTAAAGTGTGTTTCTTTACTATGTACATTTGTAACTTACAATCCGATGGTCACGATATGTTCTATACATGAGGTGAATCGATGGTTCATTCTCTCCTCGGTATTACCGACACTTGACCTGTGGCTTAACACCCGATTGGTCCATGATCTCTATTTAAAGAGCATGGAGGGTCATTTGTAGGGTAACCGTTCATGTGAGAAACTTATGTAAATTTTATTCCTTTTATTAATAAATTGCCTGAAGTGGTTGTGTTGGCTCAGGCCGTGGACTGTTTCCCTCTTTGAGGGTTTTAACCACGTCAAGAATACTGGTGTATTGATATGTGATTTGTTTGTGAGTGGTGTCCTTTGGTGTTTTGTGTGAGGAATTTACCCTGTAAATTCCTACATATTTGTAGTATTTACATTGTAAATAAATTTTTAAGTAAAATAACAAGTAGGTAGGAAAAAATCAGATAAAGTGCATGGAGGGTTTCTAACTAAGTAAATTTAGAAACTTTGACAACAACAAGCTGTGCTATCTCTTTTTCCTTGAGCAGTTGTTCAATCTGCTCCTCCATTTTCTTGATTTGTATGTTTTGCTCAATAATGAACTCTAACATATCCTCCCTGCGCTGTTCATTTTCTACCATTTATTTGGTCTATGGATCCTCAGTTGAGGGCAGCTTCAACTGTTTCTTCAAGGCTCTGATCTCAACATTCTTCTTTTGCAGTATTTCTTCAATTTCTTTACAGTCCTAGGGATGATATCCAATCTTGATAATGATATCTTCTAAAGATTTTAATTTGTTATCTTTAGACAAGGATGACAACTCTTCAATCTTAAGCTGTGACTGTACATTGGACAAAGAAGTTATGAGCTTGGAAAGGGACATGGTAGTTGTAGTCATTGTTGAAAATAACATCTCACCCGATTGCCTATGCAAATCCATCTGATCAATGGGATGTATCTAGTTCACATCAAATGAGAAGATGGTCTTCTTGTAGTATGTTGTGGATTTAGGAAATGGAATCTGAGCCTGCAAAAATGCAATTTGCATCCTTCCTCTTTCACTATCGAAGTTAGAGAGAAGTCTATGCTAAGAAGGTGGATGTTTGTTTCCAAAATTGATTGTAAACTTGAGATTTAAGACTTCCATTCTTTTGCTTGATTTCCAAAAATGTTGAGAAGATATTAGAATCTCCTGCTGAGTTGGTCTCAGTTGATTGGATAATCTCCATAGGTTTAGTTGAAGAATGAATTGAAGAAGTAGAGGGAGGCTTGGGATCAATGGTACTTGCTAATGAAACATCTTACAATTCTCCAAGATCAATTATCTTTGGTGGCTTGCTTCCTGATGACATTGGCAACCCAGTTTTCAACTTATTTTGTAAGATATAGTACTCTTTACCTGGTTTTGTAGCTGACTGAGTTTCCTCTCTAACTCTTTTATGATGAGTACTCTGTGTAGTTGGAGTCTTTGTCCAAGGAGTTGATATAACCTGTTCATCAGCTTCTGTGAGAGTACCTTCAGAACATTACTCTTGGTTCATGAAATTCTCAAATTCTAGCCTGGGAGTATGGTTGTAAGGTCTTGCCTTCAACTACACTTTGAGAGCTGAAATAATCCCAAAAGGTTCACAAGACCAAGTGAATCTTGGATGGAGGTTCATGTTCTTTAGAAATCTATCTGCTTCTGTACCTGCAGACCTAGTGTTACAGATGAAACTCCCTACTTTGGCTTTGAGTTTAAACTGCGATTTCTTCTTGCCTCAGTAAAAATGGACTTCATCCATATTTATCATTTGCCTGATGTATTCCAGTGAGAATATTCTCATTGGCACATACTTAGGCAGTTTGTATGGAGCCAACTCACTACCATAGATCCTAATCTCAGTGTAATTCTGGTATAGGTACCAGTCACCATTCTTGGTTTGCTCTGATAGGTGCAATGTATTTTTAATTTATTCTCCAATTATGGGCTCTACCTGGCTGTTGAGTAATTGGAAAACTGGATGTATGAATGAATCAATGAACTGTGAAAAATGTAAAATTTAATGATCCTGCTCTCGCTAACTCTGTCCAATGAATCACTGATTGTTCACTCCCTGCTCATCTTGTATGTTTAGCTGAATAGGCAATAGATCTCCCTGTTGAAACAAATTAGATGAATTATAATTGAACTGTACCTAAATACTCCTTGCATGGTCAAATTCATAAACTGTTCATGATCTGAATTGTATCCATGAAAATTATCAAAGTGCTATGACTGTGTCAAATCAGGAAAAACTTCAAAAACTTGTGAACAAAGAGCTATCGGGAAGGACCTCTGGATAGTGGAAGTTTGTAGCTAGCAAGGAACGACGAGGACCTCAGTCAAAGTGCACTAATTGAGGCCCATGGAGACCGTGCAAGACACAAACTATCAGTTAGGAAGTTCGGATCAGAAAACGAAGGCCGTTTCTGATGCACAATTAGCGCATAGCTAGGAAAAAACTCTTGAGAAGGAAAAGCCCCGAGTGCTCGGTTGCATGGAAAGCCGAGAAACCGTAAGGAAAGCGCTAAAGAAAAATGCGGGCCCCGCGCTCCAAAAATCGGCAGAATATCAGAGGCATGTTGGGGAGTAAGCAGATTTGGCATGAGAACGAGTGATTCCACACATTGCACGGCGCGTGTCCAGCGGATAAGAGAGAAAACCGCCTCTCATCATAGGCTAATGTCCGAGCAAGTCAACTGCGCGATAAGAGCAAACACCGTAGGATTTGGGGGCTCCATATCTGACGACAGAGATTGCGCCCGATGAATGATTGGATCTGGAGGGAGAATTAAGTTGCAGTGTATAAAAGTCTGAAGTCCGATTTGACCGCGGAGTTTGCGGATGAATCATTACATAGCGTAACCGAAATATCGAACTGTTTGAGGAAGAGCTGGCGTAGTTCATGAGAGGACAAGTGGCCACTTCCCTGCGAAACGTTACACATTGGCGATGACGCAGAGGCAGGGAACGCCAAGCAAACAACAACAGGTGATCCGAAGGGGTGGAAGAAGAAGCGAACAATCATGAGCCATGAACAGATAGAGAATTGTCTTTAAGCCATGAACAGATAGAGAATAGAAAAAGAGGGAGCGTGAAGCGAGCACTGTAAGAAAGAAGGAGACAGTGAGACAGAGAGACAGAACAAAGAATAAACATGAAGCAGAAAACAGGGAGCCAAGCTAACCTGGAGAGTAAGGTAGCATCGAGTAGATAGAAGGTTTGAGAGGTTCAAGTGATCCCTGAGAGGATATCTGTCAGGAACTGGGTACCAAATTGGACTCATCCCATTCAAGACCAGTTGAGGTCGAGACTTAGTAAGGAAGAGTCTGTGCACTCCAGTGGCTTGGGGAATCCAAGAACCACCCTGCTAAGCATCATCTGTTTTAGGAGACTCAAATTGAGCTCCTCATTGTAAAAAATTTGCTTTAAAGACACAATAAGAAAAGGCCACCACTGAAAGCTGGACTGGAGACGTAGCCAGGAGGATTGGGTGAACTTCTTGTTAATTTGTTGTGTTCTTGTATTTTCTTACCGTGTTTCTCTTACTGTTTTCCATTTTCCAGTGTCTGTGTATTTTGCAATCTGATCGATCTGTTGCCTAAGATAACATAGACACACACCAGCACATGAGTCTATAATACCTTCATTCATTAATTAATTAACTGAGATCACTCAAGAGTGATTTTCAGATCAGTTCATGTATATTATCAGCTAGAAAGTGGCTATAATTATACATGAAGGTAGGTTTATATTCTTTGCTAAAGATAGAAAAGAATCCAAGGATGGATTCATCAACAGCTTGGTCACTTTCATAACCTAGGAGGTATGACAACAAAGAGATAATGTGTCTAGTAGTCTCAGGGAACATGGAAGATGAATATGGAGGATTTCTCTTAGGTAATTCGACATCTTCTGGTAGGAAGAGTTCAAAGATAAGATATCTTTGTGGGAAGGTGAGTTTATTGGAGAGGTCCATGAGAGCTATATGTGAGAAATGGCTAAGGGAATCAGATGGAGGTATCATTAGCATCTGGTTTATGCTTTAAGTAGTGATGGTAATCATGATTTTTCCATCCTGAGTCATTAGTGTTCTTTGCACAGGGTCATACCTCGCTTGACACCAAGAGATTAGATCAGGGAATTGATGGGTCTGAGGAAAATAAAATAATGGCAGAAGAGTCTCCTAGAACTGAATGGAATCCTCCTTATCAATATATTTTAGTTTTAACCATGAATGTAATTCATAGAAATCAAATTCACATTCAAAAGGGAGTTTACAAGTGGCATATGATCCAGATCAAGGGAGACTGTAGAGGGATTCCCTTCTTCAGTAATCTTCAGTATCTTTGCTTTAGGAGCCGTCACCACTGCAAGGGAAATTCAAAAGCTGCTTTTAACCTAAGATTGATGACAATGGCAAAAATACATAGAGCGACAAATGGTGCTTTTGGTTTATGGATGGAAGCGAAAAGTGGCAAAGATTGGAGCCATGGAGGATTTATAGGTTCAATTAGGCTCAAGTGACTGTTTAGATCTAGTCGTTGGCATTCAATTTGGAGGGGAAATGCAAATTAATGCTTAACAGAAGTTTAAACGGATAATCAGGCACAACAATGGCTTTGGAGCGTATGGGCAATGCTATTATAACATGGTGGGTGGTGAATGGATAAGTGACAATGGATGGATGACGTGGAGGTTTGTTATTAGACAGAGGATAACAGATGCACAAGGCACGGGATAAGTCAACGGTCGAATGGAGGAAAAATCAGAAGTGGATTTCGAGGGGGGGGGGTTTGTAATGGTTTGTGATTTCGGGCCTTGGGGGTGCAAAACATTTTGGAGGCGCCACGTTGCAAAAAATAACAACAATGAAAACTGCTTTTCAGACCCCCCCCCCTCCTCCTCCCCCGCGTTAACAGGAAACAGACAAGGGGGGTCGAAATGCTTCCTCTGTCGTTGATCGAGGCAGAGTGAAGGATATTTGTTGAAAAGTATGCGTTGGTTATCGGCACCCAATGTGTTGTTTTGTCGTTTCCGCCAATATGACAAAAGTGTCATTTGTCACTTATTTTATAAGGTCATCAAGCTTTATTACAATAATTAAATCGTAATTAAAAAACTTATGCATGATTAATAAAAAGGACATTTTTCAAAGGTGCATTTGAGCTAGAAACCTTAATTTATTTTCTAAAGCAAATATTTTTCTTTTGTTGCTTAACTATAATTTTCATTTTGCCTTCCTTTTTTAGAGCAACTACCCTATCATTTTATTTGATATGGACTTGCAATAATAATTACTACTAACATTTTTATTTTCCATCTTGTTTTTTGGTCCATATCCTAACTTATCATTTTTTGTATGGCATTTTGTTTTTTTTATCTAATAGCTAACTGTTCAAAAATAAGAATGTTACAAGTAGTGAACAAGTTTTGCAATGATTAGTGGTTGGACAGTGAGTGAAGTGGTCAGATTGAGCAGGGTTGTGCAGTGGTTAGATTGATCAGGGTTGTGTAGTGTGATCAATATTATGCATTAATCAACAATACGGTTGTAGGACTTCACAAGTTATTCATTGTGAGCAGAGCAACATTCTCTTACATTATATATTTTATATACCTATCTTATATTGATTCAGATCATAGCGAGATCCAGTTTTAAAATTGTGAAATGTGGTTTGCCGACTCTTCGGGGTGATTGGAGACACCTTTAGGTAGTGGCCTAAGAACTCTTTAGGGTTGTAGGGTGGTGCTAGGGCAGGTCATAGTCTAGACAAGGCGTTGTTGTATCCTTGTTGAGGGACTAAGTCCCCTAAGGTTTTGGGTCAACACCCTAGCAGAGCGGGGGGTTATCTATAGTAAAAGACAAGCATTCCACACAAATATGATACTTAAATAAGCAAACTACGCTAAGAGAGGTGCACCTGGGGGTCCTTAATTAGGGTAGATCCAGCTAGGGTCCAAACCTTCTTGGAGTTCCTTTCGATCCTTGAACCTGCAAAACTACCGATTCAAAAAACAATAGAAAGATATGGACAAAGTATCATATAGAAATCAACTTCATAAGTTATTGAAAGATGGTTAGTTATACATCAAAACAATTATTCATATGCAAACCATAACAATAACATCATATGCATAAAGAAAATTGATTTCGGGAAGAAGACAAATGTTTCTTTATTGCAGATAACTAAAACAAAGTAAGGAATGATATCACCTGAATCTTCCTCTTACTGGCTCCAAGCGGAACCGTCCTCTAGATCCGTCCAATCCCAAGTCTTCAAAAGGCTCCTTCCATGACTCACACAAGGATATCCCAACTAGTGAAATGACATCATAACTCAAGGAAACAAGGGTTTCATGTAGTGGGGGAAGTGCTGGAAGCACAAGGATCTTCAAACTTGATCAAGGATAATCTCAGCAGAGTAATTCTCTCTCTTCTCCCCTCCCTTAGCCCTTCCCGTTGAAGCCTTTTTATACTTCTCCCAAAGTAGTTTTTTAGTTGGGAATTCATTAGGAACAATTGGGCCACGGGCACTAATAGGTAATCAACAGGTAAAACCTGTGATCTCCGCCCGAAATTAAGGAGATTTAATTTTTTAAGTGTTTTAAGACATATATGTGGGTTGGGTATACACTGACCCGTGTACACACGCGTTTAGCTCAGGGCAATGTCGTGTACAGGGAGTAAAACACTATTTTTTAAGTATTTGGACCAAGTCTGGAAGGAGGGGTTGCCCTAGGCCATAAATGCAACATCACAAACATCAAGAGTGATATTTGGAGCTATAACAGATGACCCCTAATATATGAGCTCAGAAGGGGTACATGATGGCGGAAATGTATTAAGTACATGGAAAGTAAACCTGTCAAAAATTGAGAAGGACTTAACCAGATTTCAGCTTGCCAAGCCACAAAAGGGGATTAGAAAGAAACATTGCCTGAGGTAGGCATACCCATGCTCAGAGAAAGTAAATCATGTCTGCATATCAAGTAGAAGTGGATCCACTAAGTATACAAGTACAAGGAACTGAAAGTACATAATGGATCATTTGATCATGATCGAACAAGCACATGTCTGAATATCACATATAAGATGATGA
Source organism: Pinus taeda (assembly GCA_000404065.3). Classification (NCBI taxonomy): domain Eukaryota; kingdom Viridiplantae; phylum Streptophyta; class Pinopsida; order Pinales; family Pinaceae; genus Pinus; species Pinus taeda. The sequence goes on along the minus strand of APFE030683032.1, from coordinate 3,048 downwards.
TCAATGAAGCTGAAGGATGGAGATGACCACTGATCTCAAAAACTGATCCCAATAGTACCGAGTGAACATGATGGAATAAGATGGTACTGCACTGCAAACTCAGGTGTCAGCATGAAAATGTCACCATGAATAACTACAACATATAAGGTGGAATGATATCGATTAGCAGTAACAAAAGCAACTGTCAAGCGAACCAATGAATGCTGATGCAACCTAAGGTCTTCACCGACTGCCGTGGTACATTTTTGCACAATGGGAATAAATTATTTGAAGTCGACCATGTGAGAAATCGTTTGGTTACCGGTCATTGATGTATACCGTTAACAAATGCGAGACTACTCACCGATAATGATAATGAGAGTCAAGGTACCCAATACAAACTAACAAGTGCGAATAGATGAGTTGTAGTTGAACACCTGCAAGAATCTATCGATCAGGAGACAATGATGGTTTCCCACTGTCAATAGCGAAGGATCTGCCACTGATGACTACAAACTCCAAGGTACTGCCAAATGGACTATAGACCTTTTCCCCAAAGCAATGAGTCATAGTCGATAGGGAAAGATTTGCTAGAAGGAAGGCATTAAGGCGTCCTCCATCAGTCTAGCGTGAGCGTAACTCGTAGGCCAATAATGTGTAAGGAATCAGATGAAAAAAGATGTAGTAACCCAATCGAAGCACGTTTCTAGGGTACACAAGATGTAGTTAGTGCACGATAGAAACTCTTTGAACCAACCAATAATGAAAGCTCACACAGAGGTGAGGTATCCACCAATAGGGTCAAATGGAAACCAATGTACTACACGAATCCCAATGTGTGATAATATAAGCTGACGTCGAACACAAGGGAAACGACTCAGTCAAAGACCCATGATATTGATCGATGCTAAGCATAAGATGACCTATCAATAATGAACGAACTCTCCATATGATTGGAAGAGATAACCAATCAGAGGAGGACTGACTCAATAACAAGGTTAAGGTATACCTAAGCTAGGATAAATCCCACCCAAATGGAGGAGACTTTGTTTGAGTGCTTTGCTCAAGGGTGACACGACTCTAGCTGCCGACAATAAATGGAAATATTGTCCCGTTCTCGCTCTTTTTGGAATATATAATTTTTTTGGTCTTTTTCATTCAACTTGAAAAATAATAAAATAATGCTATAATACAGTGGAAAGAATGAGCGTCGATGAAGCATATGATCTAGTTCCTAGGATTGAAACGATCCTATGCTCAATGTAGGGAGGCGAAAACTGGTTAAAGACACTCAAAGGTGTGTTCCTTCCACGGGTCATTAGGTGTCAAGTTGTAGAAGTAAAGGGGATGTAAGTTTGATTTTACAAAGTCATGGTCAAAAGTTGGCTTAAACACGAGTCCAAGTGAAGCTGCTAAAGGCCAAAAGGTGCAAATAGTCAATATGCAATGCAATAGTACATCTCAACACGAAAGAACCTCTAGGGTATATGGCCAAAACAAAGTGAAGAAGAAAAGAGGAATGAGTCTTCAACGCATAAGTCATGGCGGGACTAGAGAGGACTCCCGAGCCTACTCAAACGAAGCAACATGGGCAACAAATGTCAGTCAATTGCTAACTACGATGCCCATGAAAAGGATGGCTCTACCATCGTGTCAAAGTTTAAAAGTCGGCGAGTGAAGTTGGTTTACTAATGATGACACGATGGGATCGACCCTATGGCAAGTATATCGGTAGATGGAGGCTAGTTATGCAGAATGCAACGAAAGAATGGCTTCCCTAACCGATATGCCAGTCAGTGAACGATACCTGCCATGACGGGTTAGCAATCATGGAACTGACTTGAAATCTTAAAAGTCCTGAAAAAACAACCTATGCTCGACAATTCGAGCTCCTAAGTTAAAAGATACATGAGAGGGAAAAAATCAAATCTTGAAAATTTTTAACAATTTCAAAGTCTATAAAATGAATTTTCTGACTCACCATTGTTACCGTTTGAGTTGAGAGCACAAGGAGTGGAGAAAAAGAAGCAAGGTTTCCTTTATCCAAATTCGACTGTTCAAATCTCCTCAAAACCACCATGTAACCCCCAAATCTATCTTACATGAATTTGTGATAATTTTAAAGAATTTTAATTAAAGTTTCACCATTGAATTTATGTCAAAAAAACATTTTGCGGCGTATATGCAGGTTGGCTATATGCAACCTGTGTATACGCAGGCCCTAGATGCGACTGTGTATAAAAAAGACCCGTGTATACGCCATTTAGATTTCAAACAAAAAACTAATGGTCCAAACTTGATTTTTCTTCAAGGTGACAATCACCTGGAGGGAAAGGGAGCATGCCACTATTGATGATGAGGTTATGAATGATCAACAAGCCTTGGATGCCTTAAGAGGATTTGGTTTGCTAAAAATTTTCAAAATGCCAAATATGAAGGCAAATACCCGCTTGCTCGAGATGATCATTCATTATTGGAGTATCGAGGATGATTAATTCATGATTGATCAGATGCCACTCAGGATAGAGATTGATGATATCTATTTCATCACAGGCTTTTCCCAGAGGGGAGAGGTAGTACATTCCACGGCTATTCATTAGGTAGCCTCTTTATCGAGGACTATGTTCATATATTGCTCAGGCCATCCAGAAAAGATTGGAAGCCAAATTCCAATCAAGCACGTAGAGAGTTTGTCATTGAGGATCATCTTGTTCACTATAGCCAGAGTGAATGGATCAACCTCCTTACACCAGGGTTCACGACTCGCCATGAGCTTGGCGGTAGACTATCTCACCATAGTATTTGATTGGTGTACACCTCTTCTCAGCAACTTGAAGAGCCAGCTATCATCTATCAAAAAGGGCTAGACCAAAAACTTTGGGTATGGGACTATTCTATGCTCTTTCTTCTTTGAGAAGGTCCCCACGCTACGTCCTAGAGTACCAGTTCCAATTAGCAACTCGTGAGATCCACGGATGCTCAGGTGGGCTGTGTTAGCGCTTGAAATTTCACCTCAGGCTGAAAAAGGTAAACCTCAAGGCTACATCAAACCATTTAGCCTCGTAGCTA
>APFE030683013.1:0-40190 GCA_000404065.3 Pinus taeda | reverse complement strand
ACTTGACCAATCATCCATAAACAATATCCTGCAACTCATGGACATGATCCATATTTCTAAAAATAGACTTTGCGCCATAATTTTCCTGCGGGCCCACTTAGTGAAGGCGACTCTTTTCACTAAGCTCCATCATCTTGTTGCAATCTCAAGAGTTAAAGGGGGAGAGTGATCAACCATTAACTCTTCAAAAGTAGAGGGGGGGAGTGAGGAGACAATGGTATATAGTGGCAAATTCTTCAACCTAACAAGGGGAAGTGTTGCAAGGTGGTGGTGTTCCCATCAATGACTAGCAATGTCGGGAGGTTTTTCCCTCAATGTCAAAGGGGGATAGTGTTGAGTATGTTGGATTTTGTTGGTGGTAGTTATCATTGATGTCAAGTCTAGTCATTGATTTCAAGTGATGTAAAGTTCATGGGAAGCTTATTGATTTGTCATGCATGATGCTTATGTTGTTGTTGACATCTTGGTTGTTTCTATTAAGTTGATGTTGAATAGGTTGTTTTTTTAGTAGCCTACCTTTGAATTAATTTGTATGTAGGTAACTTGCTCAAAAGCATATGAAAATTGTTTGGTTGGATAGTCCTCTCAAAGATCATTCCAACAATATATGTCACTTAACCTAAATCACAAGGGATTAGGGGAAATTAGAGTTTGATGTTTAACATGGCTCCATGGTCCATGGTTCCAACAAACATTTGGCCATCTGGGGTTGGAGTAGGACGAATGATAGTTGACAGGTTGAATCAATAGATAACTAGATCCCTGATTACATAGAGTCCAACACTAGGTGGACCCCAAATTACATGAAAATATGACTTGGTAGAGATAGGTGGAAAACTAATTATGTGTCCCAATGAGACAATTACATGTGGCAGTGACATGTATATGATGACATGTGGCACATTGTGATCGTGACATGTGGTAGGTGGATTTGGGATTTTTGGGTGGCTAAGTGGCCCTCTCCGAGTGACACATGGAAGTGATGTGGAATGACACATGGCAGAATGTGATGTGGCAATGACATGACATATGAGGTGGTAGAGCCTCGAGACTCATGCAAGGGAATAATTTTGCAAGGCTTTATAGTGTTAGGCACTTTCCCAATTTTTCATCCGAAGACACAAGTTCATATGTAGATCAAACCTAGAGGAGGTGTAAGCATCGAAGCGAAGGAGTGGAGACTTAGAATCTCATATCCCTAGATTAGGGTTGAGGATTTGGTGGTAAGCTGATCCATCCAGCCTGGTGGCAGTGCAGACTTGGCTGCAAAGAGAAAGAGGGACCAAACCCTCGAATCTTGGGTTGTAGGCCCCAACTTAAAGTGAACCTAAAAGGTGGTGGAGTTGTGCAATGGTTGCAAGGGATGGGGACTGGATCCTTGGATATCGAATTAATTTGGATGCATGGATTTGGCAGATGGTTGGTAAAACGAAAAATTGTTGGTCATAGAACCTAATCAAAGGGGACCTTGCAAGATGTGCCTAGGTGTCTAGTGGACCATCAAGATAGAAGTTCATGCATATAAGAACAAACTTGGTTGACATTTGAGCTCGGTTTTATAGTAGTTCTTGACAGATGAGCTAGAGCAATAAGTGGTTGGTCGACAAGAGTTAAGGCCCAAGTTCCAGACCTTAGTCATATGGGGCTAGAGTGTGAATATTGAGGATCATATCACCAACTGGACCTCAAGTCACAAAGCCTAGTGCATTTAACAATTCATTCGCGCCAATGAGGTTAAGTTCTAAGTCTTGACCCATAATCATATCCATCATGGAGCTAAACACTGGGGGATACAAGATGAAAATTTGGCATTCATGCTCCAAATTCTATTAAATAATTAAAGTCATAGGGGAATAAAATTGAAGATGTTTCATATATATACAAGGAAAATATTTGACATTAAATGTGTGCTCCCATGCAAAACAGGGTATGATAGCTTCTATTGACATGAGTAGAACACACAACTCAAATAGAAGAAAGAGAGGGAATAAAGGAGAGTAGTAGAGAGCTTTATTGCAGATTTAACAATTGTAAGAGTGGTATCTTTAAATTAAAGGCTTCACACCTTAGTGTGAAATTTGATGAAAGAGGGATCTAAAAGGCTAAGCAAGTAGGTGCTTGCAGATCAGGGGGATTGGGGTCTCCTTTAGGTTGGTTCCTGTAAACATCAGGGGGTTGGTGCCTCTAGCAGGTTGGAGAGTGTTGGTATGTCCACCAAGTGGGTGCTTGTAATGATAAGGGGGTTGGAGCCTCTTATAGGTTAGTGCCTACATAATTTGTTGTAATATGTAATTGGTATTTACATTTACATTATAATAAAAAATAACTTGTGGTTTTTACCGGTATGGGTTTCCACATCAACTTCTGATGCTCAAGCTTCATGTGATTGGTATATTGTTATCTGGTTGAATGTGTTGTAATATGTAATTGGTACTTACATTTACATCATAATAAAAAAGAAATTGTGGTTTTCACCCGTATGGGTTTCCACATCAACTTCTGATGTTCAAGCTTCATGTGATTGGTATATTGTTATTTGGTTGAATGTGTTTAATTGACTAATTAATTGTTAACACTATTCAAATATTGATTCACCCACCGTCTTAGTATTTTTTGTCAAATCAGCAACACAAATCCATCTTAACTCCTTATTTATAATGCACCAAAATAAATAAAAATTTGAAAAACAATCTGTAGCAAGTCCATGTTAAATGTGAACATTCAAATATTTTATATATAGCCCATATTGAGATACTATTTAGTATAAAAAAATTATAAATATTTTTCATATTAAACAGTATGAAACAACTATAATAAAGAATTTTTTATTTTCAATTATTTCATATTTCTTTTTATATATAACAACTTGATATACCATTGTCATATTCAAAGTAGATATTAAAATGTTATTTTGTTATTAAAGATTTTTCAAATATAACTTTACAATTCTATATCAACTAAGAAAGAAATTACGCATCCTCTTATATTACAATATAAAAAAATAATTTAAAAAAATATAAATTGAAATAAAAAATAATAATAATAATATCTAATACAATTCGATAAAAAAAAACACACCAAAAAAAACTTTAATTTAATGTATTGTCTAAACAATATAATTGTGATGCCAGCAATTTACATACTAATTCAAATCATTCACGTCGCTCTTAGGGAAGGTTTTCTTTTCCAAACGAAAGGGTAGTAGAACAAAGGTTTTCAAGAGTCTTCTTCCGATTAAATGAAGACTAAACCCCACACTGGAAAAAAATAAAAAATAAAATCACAAACGTTGTGATCAATATGCAAGGAATTTCCAACTTACCCTATCAACAAATTTCGAGAGAACAATCAATCAGCCACAAACGTTGTGGTCATGGAATCAATCAACCACAGACGTTATGGTCATGGAAGGAATTTCCACACTTCCCCACAGACGTTGTGATCAATATGCAAGGAATTGCCACACTCGAGAAGGAGAATTGTCAATCAACCACAGACTTTGTGATCATGCAACGAATTTCCACACTTGTGTGGACCATTGAAGGTTCAATCAACCATTCACGTGAAGAAATTTCCACAGTTATTTATGACATATTTCCAATTTCCCAACGCTCGTGGTACTAATTAAATGCTAGAGTCTTGAATACGGAATAATTGTGTGTATCACAAACAATGAAGTCCAATCAATCATTCTTTTTCATAAATTCTATTGGAACCATATAAGATATGATGATTCCCACCATGAATATAAGATATGATGATGATTCCATTTCTTAATAGAATTTAATGGAATAGGAATTTCCTAATTCTTTTTTGATAAAGAATCACATTCTTATTCAAGAAGGTGTTGGGAATTACCTTTCCATATAATTCATTTATTTATGAATCTTGTTGGAACCATTAAGGAGACAATGATTTCTAATGCTCTTTTGGACCATCAATCTCATGCAATAAGATGTTTTTGTTGGAACCAATAAGATGTTTTTGTTGGAACCATCAACGAGACAATGATTTCTAATGCTCTTTTGGACTACCAATCTCATGCAATAAGATGTTGCCAAGTTTCAACATTCTACCTCATTTATTCATAGACATTGATCTAAAGAGATAAACATCTCACTTATACGTGGTAATAAAAAGGAATGTCTTGCTTCCATAATGTAAAAATTAGTTTTCCAACCTAGCATTGCGCATTATTATTGGACTTAGATTTCTATATTTTATTTCCATGATATCATTATCCATTTATCAATGAGAAAATTTTTCATTCTTTAAAATTAAGATTTCTCATCCTTTAAAATTAATGATACAATGTTGTGATTCACATATTACTCCAGAAAATATTTAGCAATGTGTGAATTTCTTATTTGTAGATGAATTTTTTAACCTATTGCTTCATTAAAATGATTTTGTACTTTATGAAATCATTATTTCCTTGTTAATTTTTCATTATATATATATGGCAGAGAGGAAGGCGAGAGATTCAAATATAGAAAGATCCACTTCACTAGAAAGATGTATCTTTTAATTTACTAGAAAAAATGGGTCAGTGTAGCAAAGAATTTTTAATTTCACAAAATAGTCCTCGATATTTTTATGCAAATATAATGTCTTCCCTATCATTCATTTTGATTACAGCATTTTATTGAATCAAGAATGTTTCTATGAATTGTTTCTTTTCTTAAATTCATATATATTACACAAAATATATGAAGATATACATTTGTAGCATTGGTATTAGTGAATAAGAATTCAAAAAAAAATTAAACCTCCATAAATATTTTATTTCAAAGAATGAATGGTTTTAATTTTTGTGAATATAATTTTCACGCTATAAATTTATATAAACTTATATTGGTATTCCTAGTAAAATTTTGTAAAGGGAAATGAAAATACCAAATTATTATAGTTTTTACGTTTTAAAGAAAAGGATGAATGTGAAATTTCAAGACTTTGTTTGTCTATATGAAATATTTACTTAATTTATTTGTTGTGTAAAATCCAATTTTTAATTAAGATTATGGATATATGTCAAATATGGGAGAAGAAAAACCTAAAGTTTATTGGTGTTAAGATACAGGGATTGCAGCCAAGTGTGAGCAAGATAAATTGCTACCATATGTCTAGATGCTCTTTACTTCCTTAAAGAAAACAAAGCATCAAGTTTGTAGATTCACTTGTGGATGCCATCGTTGGATCCAACTCTACACATTTTAGTTTTGAAGGTATTTTGCAAAGGAAATGATAATTGTAGGTGCTTGGGTGGGTGACCGAATTCTCTAGCTATAAAGAATGGTGAGAAGATGATAGTTTGACCTAGAGATATAAGATAGAAGAAGGGTCGGCTAATATTGAAAGTTGTGCTCAAGGATTTTTGGGGTTGTAGTCCTCAAGATAGTTTTCATGTTTTCCTATTAATAGCTATAGTAATTCCATCAACTATTACAAATTCCATAAGGTGTCATTAAAATTCCCTACCTAGTTTGTTGTCTCAATGTTGGTTCTAATTCTTGTGATAATTTTCATTTGGTTTCTCCTTTAACATTGCTTCCATTATAATTATTTCCTTTTTTCAAGTTTCAACTAACTTGTGTGATACCTTATTCAAGCATAGGGTTTTCCATATTCCTACAAATAGTGGCGAAAAGTGCATTCTTTTGTCTCTCTAACAATCCCTTCCACCCCCTTGTACTATCTTGGCCTATGGAAGGTGTTCATATTAATTTGACCTAATCTCAAAGGTTTGTTACGAAGAAGGGGTTACAAAAGTCCTCTTTTATCCAACATCAACAAAACTCAAAACAAATGGCATCATTGCAATCAGTTTGTCGAGATATTTCCGATGATATAAATTTTATCTCAATCCATTTCTTGGATTAGAAGTTATTCCCTTTCAATTTAGGCCAATTATATAAAGCCACATCAACATTGAGTTTCCATGTGGCATCCAAATGGCTCTTACCTAGCTCACGTGGAACCATCATATCAACATAATACATGGTTCATGTCATAACAGTGTTGCCACATGGCATCCACGTGTAGTCCACATGGAATCACCACATAATCATAATGTGGGTCCACATAATCATGGTATTTCCACATGCCATCCATGTGGGAATTTCTAGATACTCATGGCGCTTGCCACATCAACTCAAGCACTAGGCCTTACCAGGTTTTTCCCCTTCATGTTTTCCAACTTTTTCATGCTTTATCTTACTCACAACATATCCAGTGTTACAATGTTGTATTAACTCTTGCCATCCCTAAACCTCAGATCTATGAATAAATCCCTTGTGAAATGTATTTGGCATAGGAACCACCAAATGATATTTGTGTCACCACAAATCTGGCCCCTCACAAAGGTTTGTGCTCTCATCCACATTCAAATACCAGATACACATACGTTTGATTTCTTCACAAAGGTGTCTGACCCTAGATACAAATGGCATGTGGAAAGGATATTCGAACCAACGACATACCTAGACTCACCACAAATCTGATCCCTCATAAATTCAATGTAGGACCCATCGGATGATATCCAACTCATGATAAATTTGGCCCCTTACAAAATTTTATGCTCTCATCCACATCAGAATTCCAAATGCATGGATGTTCAACTTCGTCATAAGGGAGTTCAACCCTGGATAGAAATAGCCTATGGAAAGGATATTTTTAATAATAAATTAAAATTAATTAATTAATAATAATAATAATAATAATAATAATATATGATATTATTAAAAAAAATAAAAAGGAAAGGGCCGACCTAATTTCTCACATCTTTCCTTAATAACCTATATATATACCCCTAAACATAGCTCATGGATACATCATTAAGGTTTGAAGAATATCTATTGTCGCATCCCCTGATGATGGACTCACTTGGTAGTCTGAAACGTTGGGTTCACAAAACTCTATAACATGTCATTCCTGCTCTATCTAAAACTATCCTCACCTATATGGATTCATTATTTAACAATATGAGAGTTATTATGCCCCATAATTTGAGAGAGAGAGAGAAACAATTTCCCCTCATGATTATCAATCAATCCAATGGAAATATAAAAAAATAAGAGAGAGTAAAACCCAACCGAATAAAAAATATGATGGTTTGAGTGAAACAACTTTGTCTTAGGACCAACCACTACTATTTAACCAGTGAACTCTAGATCCAATGGAATTTTTTCCCAAACAAATGTGAAACACTAAGAGAGAACCAACACAAAAAAGAGAAAGCAATAGCTCCGATTTCCCACACACTATCAGTGCATCATAAATTATTTGAAATCCAACTAAATTTGTTTCTTCTTTGTTGTACTTATATTTAGAAAAACCCTCTACATCCTAATGTGTTCTGAGAGAGGGAAAGAGGTCATATAATTTCCTTCTCTATGTGTTTCAAAGAGCATGTATTAGCTCTTCATTGAATTTTCTCCTAAAAAGGTATTTTATTTGATTTCTAGAAGGGAAAGGGGAATGGGAATCACCTATAATTCCACCACCCCAGTCCAATCTCTTAATTGTTGTCACTAAACTTCACTTCACCCCAATCACATCACAATCAAATATTGTCATGTAATGGCCTCCCGAGTTTACAAGCAACTGCAACATTTAATTTGGTTGGGTATGGATCACAGCTTTTCAAAATAAGTGAGAAAGCAGGATTCCCTCAGAAAAAGAATCCATAAGGTTGTCCCTTATTCCATTGTTTTTAATTAATTTTAAATATTAAGTTCGTAATCATGTATTACCCAGTCGTGATTACCCCACATTGATATTGCAATCACATAATTATCATTTCAAACAGTAGGGGTAGAACAGGGGATGTTACAATCTCAATCATTATTATGGTGCTCAATGGTAAAGAGAATTATCCAAGATGGTAACGAAATATTTAACATGCTCTTATATGTAATTATCTTTAGGATGGAATTTTTTATAGAAATGCTTTACCTACTAAACCTATATACTTTAAAGATCTCTCCATATGGAAAAAATAAGATAAGAAATCATATCCCTTTGTTGCTTCAAAAAGTGAAGAGGTGATTCATCATATTGGATCTATCAATGATTCTTTGCGTTCATTAAAGAATTTGAAATGTTTGTATGATTCTATTGTAGTGGCTACAACACCCTCCAAAATTTTGACTTACATCCAAATTTCGAAGTCTTCCTTGGATTTTCCTTTAATGGTTGCAAACACTCGAGCTCACCCCATGAGCTTTTATGAAGTCTTTTCACCATTACCAGTGGTTATCTTTCAGCATATTGATTGCTTTGTCATGCTTGCGATCTTGTTCTAGTGAGTTTGAAGGTTTGTATTTGCGTGTTTGGGTTGTCTTCTCTATGTAAACATCTTTCGTACTCACACACAAAGTTGTAAGCACTGTCGTGCAAATTTCGTCACGACTATCTGAAGGTGTATCTCAAGTGTCACGTTTGTCGCTTTCAACTCTAAGACAATCTCACAAAGGGCATGTTTTGTCTTGTTGTACTGGTGGTCTACGTTGTCTTGTCGTCGAAGTATGCTATGTGTATGATCACAATGTCAAGTCTGCACAAGTCCACTTTCTTACAACACTTATCCATTTTCCTAAAAATATGTCCGATCGGACAACCCTCTTCCACCAAATCTCGACTGAGGTACACTGCATAGTCTCAGCCCTCAGTGACCTTGCTCTACTTCCTGGAATAGCAGAATGCTTGATTTTTTCCTCTAGGACAGTTGAACTTCGGAATCCCGGAGGTGAGTAACCAGTCTAATTTCTAGAACTACACAGAAACTGCCTCCATGTCTAAATTGAACTGCGCATTTCTCAAGCACAGTCAACAAACCTCCTTCTGGTCTGCTAGAACCTTGCACTGTACCAAGACCTAGGTCTACACTAATCTCCGAAATTGTGTAGACATGTCCTGCTAGTCCTCTGCTACCTTTCTTTGCACTGCCTTCAGAAATTGTGCAGACATATCCAACAGGCCCTTCCACCACCCGTCCACCACCCTAGTCGAATCTCTTAATGGTTTCCATTGAACTTCAGTTCACCCCAATCACATCACAATCAAATATTTGTTGAAAAATGTGCAACAAGAAATGATAAATTTAGAATGTGCTAAAAATAGGACTCCTAAATTAAGCATGTCTAGAAATAGTAGTTTGGCCAATGAGGTCACTGGCCACCTTGGGTGAGAGGTGAAACTACTAAAAATAGAATGTTATAAAAATAGCATTTCTGGGTCCCTTCCTATTTATAACAGTCCCTAGTCTATCAATAGGAAGTAAAAACGAATTTGTTCTTAACAGCAGTTTAAAATATTAATTAATTAATCTCCATGAGTTAATTAGTTAAGGAAAAACAAACTTGAAGTCTACGTGAGGACATACAATAGTTTATCTATTAATTGGTGAATTTATCCATTAGTTAAAGAGATAAGGATGAGTTGTAATTAGTTGGCTCAGTTAACTTAGTCAAGTCTAGTTATATTAATTTAAAATGTTGTTAAATTAATAAGATTTAGTTTGTTAATGCTGGCATGCATGTAACAACTGGTATTTTCAGATAACTGAATATTATAGCTTAAATAACTGATGCATGTCAGTATTGTCAGAGACCCACTTGAGATCAGAGAAGGGACAATGTACTATCAGTTGGATGAATATTTTTCCTATAAAGGAAGCTCATCCATGATGAGGATTTAAGGTTCCTTGAGGATTGTGCAGTTTTACAGGGTGTGAGATCAGTGTGAGAGATCAGTGTTACACTTGGTAACAGGAGGATCACACAGGAGAAACTGTGTAAGGAAATAGGAGGCTTGGAGGGAAGAGGAGAAGGCTTAGCAGAAGTCTTGATTGCCTATGAGCATCCAGGAGGATTGTACTGAGAGCTAGCTGTTTTGTAGAAAAATTCTACAAAATTCTACAATATTGTCATGTAATGGTCTCCCGCGTTTACAAGCAACTGCGACATTTAATTTGGTTGGGTATGGATCATGGCTTTTCAAAATAAGTGAGAGAGCAAGATTCTTATCCCTTATTCCATTGCTTTTAATTAATTTTAAATATTAAGTTCTTAATCATGTATTACCCAGTTGTTATTCCCCCACGTTGATATTGCAATCACAATAATTATCATTACAAAGAGTATGGGGTAGAACAGGGGATGTTACAATCTCAATCATTATTATGGTGCTCGATGGAAAAGAGAATTATCCAAGATGGTAAAGAAATATTTAACATGCTCTTATATGTAATTATCTTTGGGATGGAATTTTTTATAGAAATTCTTCACCTACTAAACCTATATATTTTAAAGATCTCTCCATATGGAAAAAATAAGATAAGAAATCATATGCCTTGATTGTTGCTTCAAAAAGTGAAGAGGTGATTCATCATATTGGATCTATCAATGATTCTTTGGGTTCATTGAAGAATATGAAATGTTTGTATGATTCTGTTGTAGTGGCTGCAACACCCTCCAAAATTTAGGCTTACATCAAAATTTCAGAGCCTTCCTTTGTTTTTCCTTTGATTGTTGCAAACACTCGAGCTCACCCCATGAGCTTTTGTGAAGTATTTTCACCCTTTTTAGTTGTTTGACCAACGAACATCTTTTGGCATATTGATTGCTTTTTCATGCTTGCGATCTTGTTCTAGTGAGTTTGAAGGTTTGTATTTGTGTGTTTGGGTTGTCTTCACTATGTAAACAGCTGTCGTACTCACACACAAAGTTGTAAGCACTGTTGTGCAAGTGTCTTCATGACCGTCTGAAGTTCTATCTCAGGTGTCGCGCTTGTTGCCTTCAGCTCTAAGACAGTCTCATCGAGTGCATGTTTTGTCTTGTTGTAATGGTGGTCTATGTATTATCATCTTCAAAGTATGCTAAGTGTATGATCACAATGTCAAGTCTGCACAAGTTCACTTGCTTTCAACACTTAGCCATTTTCTTGAAAATATGCCCGACATGACAACCCTCTTCCACCATACCCCGACTGAGCTACACTGCGTAGTCTTAGCCCTCAGTGACCTTTATCTGTTTCCTGGAACTACAAAGTGCTTGAGGTTGTCCTACAAGTCAGTTTCACTTTGCAATCCCAGAGGTGAGCAACCCGTCTGCCTCCTAGAACTACGTAAAAATTGCCTCCATGTCTAAATTGAACCGTGCATTTCTCAAGCACAGTCATCAAACCTCCTTCTGGTCTGCCAAAACCCTACACTACACCAAGACCTAGGTCTACACCGATCTCCAAAAATGCGCATACATGTCCTGCTAGTCCTCTGTTTCCTTGCTCTGCACTGCCTTTAGAAACTGAGAAAACATGTCTAGCATGCCCTCTACTGCCTATCCTACACTGATCTCCAAAACTACGTAGACATGTCTAGCTGATCCTCTACTGCCTTGCTCTGCACTACCTTCACGAATTGTGTTGACATGTCTAGTAGGACCTCTGCTACCTATCCTGCACAGTTCTCCAAAAATGTGCAGTCATGCTCAGTAAGTCCCTTACAACCATGTCATGCCTTTCTCTTGAAAACTACATAGAACTGCCCAGTAGGTCCTCTACAGTCCTGTCTTGTCTTCCCTCCAGGAATGGCACAGAAGTTCCCCTCAGGGTCCCACCTTATAGCAACCATTAGTGTCCTTCACTGCGCAATTCTGCCTCCCTGTGGTCACTGCACCATTTTCCTCAACAAAGCAGGTTGTCCTCCCATAGTTCCTCATTCTACCCTCAGCTACACTCTGCAATGTCTCAATGAGTTTTCTTCCCTCCCTATCACCCAGAATACGATAACAATTCATCATGCTAGACTAGGAGGTTTTGGATTTGATGCCATCCCATCATGAGTGAATTGCATGAACAAGTACACTGATAGATCATGGTGAGACAACAAGTGGGATGAAGAAGGAGTGCACATGCTAGAATACTTTCTTGTAGCTGGAAGGACGTACCAAGCACATCAAGCAACAAGCAAAATGAACATATGAATTGAACCATCATGCAAGACCAAGACCATCGAAGACCCCACAACACTATGCCATGTAGAGGAGAAGACAAAGCACACCAAGAGTAAATCCATTACTCAACAGCACAACAGCTTGACACAAACACCATAATCAACCAATATATGTCAGCAGTGTCATGTCAATTTGTGTCATGAGTTCTCTTGGCCACATCACCACTATAGGCCATATCTGTTTTAACTCAACGTAACGTAAAGTGAAGTCCAATGGACGCACACAAGAAGTTGAAGATTCATGTTAGTTGAAAATTCATTGGAAATTGAATAGTCATGAGGATAGTCCAAGAGTCACCAATACCAAACATCACCCTTGGCTATATATACCCCTCCCATTGTATGAGCAAGGACTTTTCACCTTGGCTCCTCCCACATAGCCTTGAGAGTAGATAGTCAGTTCTTTGAGGAGCGAGGAGTGGCTCCAATGTCTCACTACTGGGACTAATGATGTATGGTGTACATATGTGTCTTGGGACTTTTTCTTAATTCAGAAGCTTGTTAAGGCTAGCACATTTTCACACATGTTTTGTAGATGTTTGTAAGGCTACTCTTTAAAAATTTGCAATGCATGTTTTCTTAACCTGTACTAAGATAGTTGAACAACTTTGATTGTTTTAGTACTTACATTGTTGAATATGTGTTGTATTTCTTATCACTATTGTCTCGTCCTTATGGACTAGTCCATAGGACATTAGATAGACCTGTCTTGTTTACTAGTTATAATGACCGTCACATCCATGTGGACTACTCTATTGGATGGTGTATGTGTTTTCCCTTGTATTTTGGTTTTAACAACTGCCGCGTCCATTGTGGACTATTTAGCTAGATGTTGGACATACCCTTTTTGGTTCGCATGTGTCTCTTCTTGGGTGGTACACCTACCTCTCATTTAGAGGCTCACTTTACTCTCCCCCCTTTGCAATAAGAGAACCTTGACATAGTTACATTACGCACTCACTAGGCACACATACCTTGTTGTTTGAAGATACCAGTGTAACACTCTCATGTGCTGACAACTAGAACCAAGGCATATCTCTAAGTATATGGAAATCAAGCTTCGTACTGGATGGGACTCCTTGATCCCAGTTGACTCAAGTCCTGGATTTAACCAAGATATTTTACTTTCCTGATGTGATTAGAATTTCATTTAAAAGAGCATAAATGAACATCTATGCATGCTGTAAAGAAGAAGGAATATGACAAGAATCAACAACATAAAACAAAAGACGTTGATAATGGAGTTCATCCAGGAGGGACTACGTCTCCAGGCCCCGGTGTCAAGATGGTGTATGCCACTGCATTAAGTGTTGGAAAGAGTGATGATGTACATGCATGTGTTTTCTCTATCATACAAGGAATATGTCCTCACGCAGGAGTGGCTCCAAGACATGTTCTGCTGTAGGAACTCTCATTCAAAAAAAGGACTCCTATCAGCATGACATAATTTCATGTATGTTAATGAAGAGCATCCCACCAACATGGCAACAAAGGGATCTCAATTCAAACATACATGGTGAGACATAAGTATCCTGTCAACGTGACGATAAAGGGATCTCAATCAAAAACAAATCCCACATCAAACATCAAACAGGGATCTATACAGCACAATGCATCTCAAGCAAAGAGACAAATAAGTACATGATCACACTGTATATACCTCACATCAAGGAGTTACCTGAAGAAAAGGATGATAAACTCCTGGATCTGGCTGCACCATCAATCTCGTGGCATCGAATCTCTTGGAAATGACTTCTTGCGCATTGAATGTTGACACCGGCACTCCACTTTGAAAAGTGGCTAAAAAATGAAATGATCAAATGGAAAATATGATTCATGGTGTCGAATAGTGTAAAATCAACTGTCAAATTTCTTAATTTTGATAAAGTGAAAATCTGGGGCTACAGGAATCTTTTAGATTCCCCGTAGATTCCTTAAAGATTCCCTCCTTTGGCTCATCTGAAGATCTGCTGCTCATATAAAAATTCTGTCTGCACCATTAGGTGCGTGTCACTGAGAGGTGTAGGATAGACATAAAGTTTGTCCAATTTGGACACTGGAAAAATTTCGCCCTCCTGAAAATTTGGCTCAATCATGGTTCTACCTACCTCTTTTCCAAGCTCATTGTTCCACTTTTAAAATTAATTAAAAAAATGTGTCTCATTTTTCGTGATATCCTTGGCCTCTGTGCACTTAGCAAATGAGGGTTTATATACTCTTCCCAGGTGGAGATGTTAATGAAAGGTCGTAGGTGTATTGGTTAAGCGCGGAGGCGACGAGGTGGGAGGTCGGGGGTTCCAACCCTGCTAACCCCTACACTTGGAAAACTGTTATGTTGCCTTAGATTTTTTTTCTTTTTAAATTTTGATATGGGTTGGGCCCACCTTGGGCGGCCGAACTAACAACCATTACATCTTGCATTGAATGGAATGTTTGTTTGGTGTGGTCGTTAAATGAATGCAGTAGAGTGTGATGTTTGGATGTTATGGTGTAGTTCCACATGGGGCCGCCGCGTGGGTGGGGCCGGCAGAGCCACCGACCGTGGGTTCAACTCCCACCGGGATCTTACCATATATGTAATGTCATGGGACATATTTGTTGGGGTGTGGGTCGGGTCCACTGGATGTGGCCTGCCCACCCCATTTCATGTTTAATGTGTTATTATAGTTG
Organism: Pinus taeda; assembly: GCA_000404065.3. Classification (NCBI taxonomy): domain Eukaryota; kingdom Viridiplantae; phylum Streptophyta; class Pinopsida; order Pinales; family Pinaceae; genus Pinus; species Pinus taeda. Next base: position 25,510 of record APFE030683013.1, on the reverse strand, counting down.
GTATGTAGAGTTAGGGTCGGCGGGGTCATGGCCTGCCACTACTTTATATATATATATTATTTTTATTATAATAATAGTCATTTCTTAATTTATCTAATATAAGGGATATTAGACAAATTAAGTATCCAACAAATTCGCCTACTTTCGGGAGCTAGTTTCCACCACTGGGACTCAGTCAATTTGTAGGACCATTAAACCTAGCCCACATGTAAACTTTGACCAAAAATTTGACTAACTCTTTCTCCCTCATACGATCTCGGATTTGAGTGTCGTTCACACCGTTCAAATCAGGGGGATGAGCACTTCGATCTGGTGTAGGTTTGGGAGCAATCTGACCACTTCCAATTTTGCCCCTTTTTGAGTCCTCTGGGACTTATACATGTGTCTGGAGCCACCTGGATCAATCCTCCATATTGAGGATCTTTTGGTCCTCCAAAAGCATGAAAATAATCTGCCACTTCTTAGTACCTTGTTTGCACTTACAAGTATCTGATATGTCACCCTTCCTTCTCCTTCACCTTTTTCCTTCGGAGCCATAAGTGATGAGCCAACACGTGCAACCTCTGAAAACCTGTGGTACAATTATGCAAATTACATGCTTGACTTACATGACCAACTAATGACCCGAGCATCCCATACTTGCCACGAGGTTATAACACATACTTGGTGGTCAAGTTTACATCAAAATGGAAAGAATGCCCCAGTTATGAAAAAAAGGCCAACATATCATTGTTACTTCAACAAGTGATGGAAAACACATCATCATTGCAACACATGATTCACAAAAATGAGGCAAAACACTATGGTTGTTTTGACAAGTGATGGAAACACGACATCACTTTCACAGTTTAAAATGCAACAAAAGTAAGACCAGACATTGTTGTTGCTTAAAAAGTGATGGAAAACACATCATCACTTTTACATTTTAAAATGAAACACATGATTGGAAAAAAATAAGACCATGACATTCTACCATGCCTAGAAGAACTATTTCTCGCTTATCAATGTGAATGGGTCATTTCCTTGTGGCGCATTCGCTGATCGAACAACCGTTTCATCTAGTTCATGCACTGAAACTTTGAATTTAAGGCATTGCTCTGGATGGAGCCTCAAACAAGTGGCTCTTTGATGGCCACCTCTGTTGCAATAACTGCAATACATCTTCTTCCTCCATATCTACTTTACATGTTTATTTAGCTGTTGTTGAGAGGATCTTTCACGCCTCCTCCTTTTGTGTGTTGCTATTCTTTTCCAACACTCAACAAATGTATTGTTACATAATCCACAAAAGGTACATTTTTTTCAATGCCTTCATTTATGTCCATTATTAACAACATGATTATAATTGAAATGAACATTCAAATATTGAGACTGGTTATACCTTTCCTTGCAGTCTCCAGTGTCATTATGGCAAGGAGAGCTGGCCTCAGATCTTTCCTTGCAATGGGCATTGTCATGGGATGATGGTGATGTGTTCCCATCATTCTCTTTCCTCTATAATTTCAATGATGTCTTAGAAGAATTTGACACCTTCAAGCATTCTCTTTCGGTGTATCCCAAGCCTGCAAATCGAGGTCTCTACACAACCTCCAATGGTTGAGTTATGCCTTGGTTATTAACATCAAGTTCTTCTTCCTCCTTGTACCTCATCCTGGAAAGGAGCCTCATGTTTGTCCCTGTAATTGGTATCTCCACATCTCCAATAAAAATCATACTATGTGAAGATGAAACTAAAGGGAAATCGACATCTTTTACCTTCCCTGACAAGTTGGAAAGAACTAATGAGAGCTTCTCATCATCTATTGTTGGTGGTTCGTTGGCTATCGTGGCGCATTCCCCAACTTCCCTTTTCGACATACCCAAGTCCTGCATAACGAGGTAATTCCCCTACTTTGATGGGATTGACAATGCCTTGTCCATTAATTCCCAAAACGTTTCCTTCATACCCCATTTTATTCAACAATTCGGAGCCAATTCCTGTGGTATGATTTTAAAAAACAACAAAATCATCATCAAGAAACATACATGAATTTAGAGAACTACTTTTTACCTCACATGGGTCACGCTGTAGCTTTTCCAAGTCCTTATCCTTAGCTCGCAGACGTTGTAGCAAACTCTATTTCTCCTCTTTCTCTCCATGTAGAATCATCTTCAATTCAACATTCTTTGTTTGAAGATTCTGGTTGTTGTGCTTTAGTTCTTCCAGGGCCTCTTCCATGGCTCACAATTGAAGTTGCACTCATTTCTTTTCCTCTATCTCTTTTTGTAGAGCTTCATACATTATTTCTACCTTTTTGGAAATTATGAGCATGGTCTCGTACATCACTTTGTCATCCTCCATTGTTGCACATTCCATTGTTCACTCTCGCAATTCACATCCACGTAAAGACGACTCTAATACCAAACTTGATTCGAGTTGACTGAACTCCTAAATTTAAACAAGATCTTTTACTTTTGTGATGTTCTTAGAATTGCATTTAAAAGAGCATAAATGAACATCTATGCATGTTATAAAGAAGAAGGAACATGAAAAGAATCAACAACATAAAGCAAAATATGTTGATAACGAAGTTTTTCCAAGAGGGACCACATCTCCAAGCCCCGATGTCAAGATGGTGTAGGCCACTGCATTAAGTGCTAGAAAGAGTGATGATATACATGCATGAATTTTCTCTATCATACAAGGAATATGCCCTCATGCAGGAGTGGCTCCAAGACATGTTCTGATGCAGGAACCTGCATTCAAAAAAAGGACTCCTATTAGCATGACATAATTTCACGTATGTTAATGACGATCATCCCGCTAACATGTTATCAAAGGGATCTCAATTCAAACATACATGGTGACACATGAGTATCCCGTCAACATGATGAAAAAGGGATCTCAATCAAAACATGACAATAAGTACATCTCACATCAAGAACAAAACAAGATCCCACATCAAAAATCAAATAGGGAGCTATACAACACAATGCAACTCAAGCAAAGAGACAAAGAAGTACATTATCACACTGCATATACCTCACATCAAGGAGTTATTTGAAGAAGAGGATGATAAACTGCCAGATTTGGCTGCACCATCAATCTTGTGGCATCGAATCTCATGGAAATTACTGCTTGCACATTGAATACTAACACTTGCACTCCACTTTGAAAAGTGGCTGAAAAATAGAATGATCAAATGGAAAATTTTATTACACCATCAAATTCATGGTGTCAAATAGTATAAAATCGGCTGTCAAATTTCTAAATTCTGACAAAGTGAAAATCTAGGGCTATAAGAATCTTTTAGATTCCCCCTAAATTCCTTAAATATTCCCTCCTCTGGGTCATCTAAAGATCTGCTGCTCAGATCAAAATTTTTTCTACACCATCAGGTCTGTGTCATAGAGAGGTGTAGGATAGACATAAATTTTGTCCAATTGGGACACTAGAAAAATTTTGCCTTCCTAAAAATTTGGCTCGATCATGGTTCTGCCTGCCTCTTTTCCAGGCTCATCGTTCCACCTGCAAAATTAATTAAAAAAATGTGTCTCGGTTTCCACGCTCTCCTTGGCCTCCACGCACTGAGCAAATGAGGGTTTATATACTCTTCCTAGGTGGAAATATCGATGAAAGGTCGTTGGTGTATTGGTTAAGCACGGAGGTGACGAGGCAAGAGGTCGATGGTTGTAACCCCCCAACCCCCCACTTCGCAAAACTGTTATGTTGGTGCGGATTTTTTTGTTTTTAAAATTTTGGTAGGCTAAACAACCATTACATGTTGCATTGAATGGAATTTTTGGTTGGTGTGGTCATTAAATGAATGCAATGGAGTGTGATGTTTGGTTGTTATGACATAGTGCCACATGGGGCCGCTACGTGTGGAGGGCCGACAGAGCTGTCGACCATGGGTTCAACTCCCACCAGGCTCTTACCATATATGTAATGTCATGGTACATAATCGTTGGGGTATGGGTTGGGTCCACCGGAGGTGGCCAACCCACCTCGTTTCATGTTTAACGTGTTAATATGGTTGGTATGTAGAGTTAGGGCCGGCGGGGGTCATGGTCTGTCGGCCATTTTTAATTAAAAATTGTTTTATGTTTTTAGAACGAAGGGGGTGGTGGGGTTCATGGCCTGCCACCACTTTATATATATATATATCATATATATCTAATATATATAATTATATATATATATATATCTATATATATATATATATATAATAATTATATATATATATCTATATATATTATATTTATTATTTATTTATTTATTTATTTATTTATTTATTTATTTATTATAATAAGAGTCATTTCTTAATTTGTCTAATATAAGGGATTTAGACAAATTAAGTATCCAACAAATTCACCCGCTTTCGGGATCTAGGTTCCACCACCGAGACTCGGTCAATTTGTAGGACCATTAAACCTGGCCTAAATGGCAACAATGAACAAAACTTTGACTGTCTCTTTGTCCCTCATACGAGCTCGGATTTGAGTGTTCTTCACACCGTTCGAATCAGGGCGATGAGAACTTCGATCTGGTGCTGGTTTGGGAGCAATCTAACCAATTTGAATTTTTCCCCTTTCTGAGTCCTCTAGGAATTCTGCATGTGTTTGGAGCCACCTCGATCACTCCTACACCAAATGGTATGAGGTCTAGTTGGGACTTCATATCGGGGATATTCCCTTGGTTGATAGATTTCCAACACCATCAACCAATTCACATTTAGAATTGGAGTTAATTCAATTACAGTTGAAGGTCTTCAACTTAGATTTAAAGGATGGGAATCCCATTGCTTTAAAATATGAAATTAAAACGCTCATGCATGGAATTAGTATTGTTGGCTTGAAGATAAAAAAAAAAAGTATTATTTCTTTAAAAAAGGCCTTCTAACCTACGTATTCTCACTATATTGAATCACTTCAAGCTAGTGACCAATTAAAGTTCCTTGATTTTGACTCTTTGGTGGATAAAATTGCAAAATATGTTGGAAATAAAATTGAGAGGGGCGGGGGTGGGGAGAGGTGAATCAGTATTTAAAATTCAATAAATTTTCATTTCCCAATCAAATTTATATACGCTACTTTAGTGAAGTGAACTTGCGTGTGTACGCAACTATGATTAAAGAAACCAATGTATACCCAGAGAACTTATGATTTAGTTAATTCATCATGTCTTTAATCAGTGCATTAGTACTTTATTATATAGTAGCTATGTGAAGTAATAACATAATAAACCATCACACATAAGCAACACACATGAACACCCATATTTAAGGTGGAAACCAAATGTGAGAGAAAAACCACCTCCTGTCGTCATCTCTGTCTTCTTTTTAATATAAAGAAAAAATGTTTACAATCTTGTAATAGTGCAGGCTCATACGAGTACGCAGGCACCCACCTGCAAAAGGCTACAAACTTCTCTCGTTCTCCAGCTTCTACTGGAAGGGAGCTAAAACCCCCTTGCTCTTATGCTAGTCGATATGTTTACTAGTACATAGGCACTGGCCTATTGAAGGCTATGATCTTCTCCCTTCCTATGGGGGCCACGTTTCATAATTTTTTACACTGGACCCATCAGAAACTTTGAAGCTCAAACTCTATAACAATAACTGCATCAACCAATAATCTGTCAATATGAGTAGTAAGATCACCATCAATAGAACAATATGCTAAACTCAGAAACCTGCATCATCATTCAGAACTAGCTCCAACCTCAAGAATTGTACATCAAAATGCATAAGCTACTTTAATGAACCCAACTAGCGTGTATATGCTACTTCCTTTAACAAAACCTGCATATACCTCCAAAACTACTTAAACATAAAACCTTCCTGAATCAAATCTGTACTAACCAGTGATATTCTGAACATCTACTGTCAAATTAGAAAGATCTAGCTAGTCAATAGCAAATATCACCCTTCTCACTTAATCAATCAATCAATGTAAGGTCCAACCTTACCAACCATCAATAGTATAGAGAAGTAATGGTCACATTGAATACTATTACTCAATTTTAATTTTAATTTTATCTTTGTTTTACTCATAATATGACTAACGTAGCTATCATGTGATAATGTTCCTTCAACTATTTCAATGTGGGAATATAACATAAGAAGTCAGGGACAACTTTCCCTTAAGACCAATTCCAAAACACATTTCTTCTCAAGTTTGAAAGATCATAACATGTGCTCTTTTCATACTTATACATGAGCTCTAAGTAACAGTGGAAATAAATTCTACCATAATTCCATGTGCAAACATTAAGCTAGATCGACCTATTTGATTTCCTAGATTATGCTAAATAAGCTTCATTTATTGACTCTTGATATCATAACCACAAAATTATTATACTTCTTTTACAAAAATCACATATAAGTGTATGAGTATTAACCTACCTATAGTAAGGTAACTAAGGGAAGAATATGTCTCTCTTCATCCATAAATCTAATAAATATGATATGTTTATGAAATATAAAAGAATATATTGAACCAACAACATTTCCAAATTCATCAATTAAAATTCCCAATCCCAATTATTAAGGCAATGTTTCAATCATGAGAATTATATAATGAATGTTGAAACAAAAGAAAATATTGTTACTAATTCAGAAGCATGTTATTATTCAAAAAGTGTCATGTAAAACAATGAAACTTCATAAATTGGGCACAAGTAGTTGTTTTCTACAGTCATTGAAGCACAAGAATGCACCCGTGAACACATACAGCTCAGACAAAACTTATTATGCTCACTTGCACAAAATCCTACAGTAAGTCATTATAAAATTGTTTCCAACAACCCACTTTTCTTTATGAAGATTTAGATAATAAAAGTAACAACAATCTTATTCTCTATTCACACTTCAGAAAATTATTAAACTAATTTTCATGTTCATACCAAAAACTTGCAGACATAAGAAGCTACATCCATCAAATAGTCTATTCATAAATTTCTAGTACATAAAAGTTACGGTAAGTAGGAATTTTACTCTAACAAATTTATATGCACAAAAACTACAATCATTCATGTCTTTTGACAAACACTTTGCATGACGGTAAGTAGGACTTTTACTCTAACAATTTATATGCACAAAAACTATAGCTATTCATGTCTTTGGAAAAACACTTTGCAAACATGCAGTCTACAACCATTGAGGCATTTTGACAAACACTTTGCAAGCATGCAATCAACAACCATTGAGGAATTTTTCCAAGCACTTGGCAACAATGAACTTGAGATTCTTCTCCAACCTATTCAACTCAGAAAATTCAGAAATTGAAACTTCAAATATTGGCATCTTAAAACAAGGACTAAACAATCTTAGTTTTTCATCAAAAACTTGAAAACAGATGCATATAATTGACAACAACAATCTGTAAAATTGCCCATATTTTCAATATGGGTTCTGAAAAAGTATTTTTTTGGAATCAAATGGGGGGTTAAATGGAAAAATGGCACGGATACCCCCTGATGTTGAGTGGAAAAGTAACATAACGTTCCAGATATGTGATTTATTAAAACGACAACAACAAAAACATTCCTACCTCATTTATCACTTTGTCAAATACTTATTATGTATACTTCATCTACAGTTGTACATGGAGAAAAAAAAAACTCAAATTTATGATAATATGGTATTGTATTCAACTCATGGCAACCTTCAATGGACAAAAAATCATTATAACCTTAAAACTTTGGCAACACATTATTGTTGTAATCCCTCTACATGTACATTCTCAACTACAACTGCCATTCATTATTGGTTAGCTCATAAATAAATCTATAAATATTTCATAAACATTCACAAGTAGAAATTTCAAATGAATTTTAAAGTTCTACAACACTTTTAAATTAATAATAAACTAAAATTTCAATAACGCCTATGAACATACCTGGAAGTGTATTTATGCAATTCCAAAAACATGGGAATATGCTTCGGCTCCAATGAGATAGTGCTCCTGCTCCAATATCCTTACCAACTCATTATGAACCATCCAGTTTTAATCCCAACCATATCCAGGGAGAAATTCTCCCCCTAGAGCCCCCGAGTTGTAAGAGCTCACAAATAGTACCAAAATATAGCAGTAGAGAGATATCTAAGGCAAGCTGAGGAGGATAAGTTTCACTTCCTCCCAACACCACTCATGGTCAGCTCCTTCAGGTAGAGCTACATAGTAATTTAGATTAGGAATTTCAAAATCATTTCGAAAGCAATTAGCTACTCTCCAAGTCTCTCACTCTCATAATATTTTTCAAATCTCTCCAACTCTTGGTATCACAATGCACCTCCCTCCCCCTAAGTGAGAGTACATGAGACACATATATAGGAGGAGCAACAAATTCTTTTCATAAAGGAGGAGTAATATGCATGCATTGTATTCCATTTAGAGGAGTGTAACTCATGCCATTAAGGAGAGGTATGCATGCCTTAGTTAAGGATAGTGTAACTTATGCATTAAATAGAGCATAAGAGGAAACTTTTATTACATGTCTTTAATGAATTGAAGAGGAATATGCCATTCTTTGATGAGTGCATAAAATAGAGTGTAATGTATTATTAAGAGAGAGAGGTTTACATAAAGCCATGAGAGTCATCAAGGAGAGAGGTGTGAAGTGATTGAGGAGATGAAGGTGACTTGTAATTATCTTTTAATAATAATATCATAGTCTCATAAAAGATAATAATAGCAATAATATTGAGGATTAATTCTAGATTGAACAGTTATGATTGATTAATGATAAGTTAATTTATTTTCCTTCAACTATACTTGATTACCAATTTATATAAGTTGATTTACTATATTTGGAAACTCATGCTTGAGATGCTAGACATGACTTTCTATTTTTATAAAGTCACTCTAGGATTGTTAGAAAAGAGGTTTTATTAAGGAAATTCATCCCTAAGCTTCCCATGAGTGGTATTTTTCTTCCCGAGGATATGGATTCCGTACCCCTATTAGATGCATCTTCGTGCCTTAGTAGATTGATGACTTCGCACCCTGATCTACTCTAAAGATCCAATATTCCACACCTTGATCTTTTTAAATATTCACGACTCAGCACCCTAAACATTTTATTATAGATACAAGACTCCACGTCGTTATCTTTCATGGATTTAGGACTTCACGCCATAATTTCATGGCTTCTCATCTACTCTTCCTTGAAACTCCATGCTTCACCTTAAGGTATGGATTGTGAGATCATACCCATCTGATGGTTCATTGGTAAGGCCTTATTCCAAGACCTACACACATCACAATCTCATAGATCAAAGGAATCAATGAATTTCATAATTAACTTTTTCACATTTTACGAAAGATTGTGCCTGACTTGCACAACCGTTTTGGTTCTATAGAAATGACTTCCACAACCATTTAAAAATTGAACATCCTTGTTTGAAAATAAACATGTTCCATATCAAATCTTGCTCAATACAAGATTAAGCATATAAAATCATAAAAATCATGTATCATGACTTCCACGGTCATTTATAATTTGAGCATCCTTGTTTGCAAATAACTATATACCTGCCACATCTTGCTCATTACAAGATTAAAAATATATAATCATATAAAATCATGTATCATCCATAAATCATAATTAACCATATGTTCCACATAACCATGATCATCCATGGATCTATGTGTCTCAATCTTGAATCAACATCTATGTCATACACATATTGCCAAAATAAGCTATCAAAAGAGAAAACATCGATAATATGTTCTTAACCAAAATCAATTCTTATACACACAACCATAGATATTATCCTAATCACACAACAACTAGGTGACCCAAACTAGGTCTATAGCATATAAGCATGTACATAAGTTTCTCACGCATAATATTATATCATTATATCAAAATCACCCTCTCTAAGCGTCATCAAAGCTATCTCACCAAGAAGGGACACTACATACTCCCCCTCTTGGGCTAAACTTGGCCCGAAGTTTTTCCTATAGTCATAAGATACTTAGTTATTTTCAATTCTCCTATCACTAAGTTGTTAACCTTATATATATGTATTTGATATATTTTTCTTCATGCCAAACCATAGTTTAATTTTTTCTAAATTAGAAGCAACTCCATCAAGTAGAAAATATATCCATGCCATATTAGGCATGTTTCTATATAAAATTTCAAATATTTCTATATCAAAACCAACCATACAATTTATTGTACCATATCAAAATACTATTTTATGTAATTGATATGACATCTAATTAGGATATCTATAATATTTTGATATTCTACATGTTCTTTTTCATAGTCTACATGAATCCTACATGTGTCATCTTCTTGGTTCTATAGTACGTTGAGTTTGCCAAGCTATAAATAGCTCACACATTGGTTGTAAAAAACCAATAATGTTCCATCCCATCTGATAATCAAATTTGCATACAAGAAGCATAAAATCATCCACGTACAATTGCCAGTGAAACTATGCAACAAAACATGATGTCATATATAAAACTCACTCTTACATCTATCTTAATTTATGTCTTCTCAATCCAAGTTTCTCCTTTTCATTCCATAAGACATTCTTGCAATCAAAATCTTTAGGATCTACCTATAGTTTTTACTAAATGCTTAATATTTAGGAAACATTACAATTTTAGGTTTAAGACACCATTTTTTTTATTTTTTTTAAACTAACAAGCTAAGGTTCCATACAATCCTCATTGACCCACTTTTGTATTATATACCATTCCTTTAATTCTCATAATCTTCATTAGTATTCACTTCTCCTACTTGAGAATCAATTATGAATGATTTAGTTAGAAGATATTCATTCCAAAAATAATTAAATATATCTTTTTCGAAAGTGGCTTGTAATCAAGAACAACTTTTGTAATTATACAAATACAATATCTATATTATTGAATCTATCTTGATAACTATAAGTCAACTTGTTTTCCCACTATAAAATCACTCATAATTTCTATTCAATAATTAATCAATCCATTTGGTTTCACGTCTTATTCCTTACTATTAATACATACACAGAAACAAAGAAAACAAGTTATGAAAACCATACATTTCTCAATTATGAATAATCTTGTTGATTTTAAATAAGCTTTAAACTATCATAAAGACATTTCTAGCCAAAGGATACGAATATTTTTTTAACTACCTCTCAGAATATTATAACCTTTTGCAGGATTACTAACTACTCATACAACTATACATCTAAGAAAAAATATCCTAAACCCTTCAATCTCTTCTATTCCACATATAATACAATCATCTTAGGCTTTTAAATCATGCAATAATTCCAATTTATCAAAGTGTGATCTCACTCTCCTTCAATTTCTCCCATCAAAAATATCACTTCTTGTAAAACAAGAATTCAACTAAGTTTTTCATTAATCACATACCTTTTTCTTTAAGTTCAAATAAAGCAAAGTTCTCACCACATAAAATGTTTATCTTCTAAACATGTTATTCTCTTAACAATTTACAAGTTAATCAAATTCCAAGAAAGCAGTTCATCAAATTCATAAACAATATGAATTTTGAATTGATCACCTAACTAGCAATAGTTTAGAGTAGTTCATGAGTTAAATCCTCATAATTTCTCTAATTAATTTGGTTAAATAGAATTCAACCAATATTCAACTGACAAAATAATTAAAGAGACTATTATGGCTTTCCTATACCTAATTCGTCTTGAGCCAATAGAAAGGATATTTCATCAACTTATCACAATAATATTTTTCTACATTTCAATCATTTGAAAGTCATTTTAATTCTACCTAAATCCAACACATACAAAATAATTAAAATACTAGAGGATAGATACCTAGTTCACACTTGACTCCATATATCAAAATCAATTATTCCAAACATTCTAAACTACCTAATGGTGTTTAGTATACCAATCTTAGTATATTCATTTGTAATAAAAATAAATTAATGGATTTTTAAATCTCAAGCAAATTCATGTTACAAATCTCTATCCATTTAACTTTAATTACACATAATCAATCATACTTAATCATGTCTAAGATTTCATAAATATATTCTTGTTCATTCTACCAAGAAGAATTACTTAGCTCATAGATATACGTTAGTATTGATTCCACACCCATACCTTACCTCATTACTTAGCTCGTAGTAATACGTTAGTATGGATTCCACACCCATACATTTGCTCATAGATATATGCTAGTATGGATTCCACACCCATACATAACTTAGGGAAAACACAACCTTCAAGTGTTCCTTCAAATGGCTTCCACAACCCTTCATGCACTAGTCATTTAAGCCTCTTGTTTATTAAGAAGGTCATACCTCAACCTAGTATTTGAGTAATTTCAAGTTATTTGATGCATAAAGTCAACCCAAACTACACAAATTCGTGTCAAATAAATCATAGGAATTCCATTCTTACTCATTAAGAATGTATTCCCAAATCATATTTTAACACATCAAATTCATGCACATACATTACTCATGGATCTACATTCACAGTTAAAAGTTAGCTTCTATTAAGTTTCCATTAGTGTAGGTAAGAAAAGAGTCAAAATTAACATCACAAACTCAATCATCATACTAATTGAATACTAGGTTTACACTTGACAGACATTCCCAAAGAATACACACCAATGCCATCATGCTATAGTTTAGATTAAGCTAATATTTTTCTTGGTATATACAGATTCAACTAGTAGAGATGGCTAATAGGCCCATATCACGTTGATAATGATGCATTAAACATACATGCAATCATGCATCCACTCCACACATCTCACTCACCCATTGAAAATCAAACCTTTCACATGCTTGGGTTTAACCCCAACTTCTCAAGCACATCCTTTCCCTACATGTCTTTAAGTCCTTTATCATATTTCTTATAATTTGTCCTAACAAAAACATAAAGGAATATAAGAAGCCATTATTTTTCTTTCACGAGTTTCTAAATGACATAATAATAATAATAATAATAATAATATCCTGTATGCAACCAATATTCTTCCAGGTCAACATACACAATAATTCAACATGCATGCAAATAACCATTCATGCATCAACCTAAAAGCAAGCATGTTGACCCATTATTCCCTGGTGTTTTAACTTGGCTCTGATACCATATATAAGGTCCCACCTTACCAACCATCAATAGTATAGAGAAGTAAAGGTCACATTGAATACTATTACTCAATTTTTATTTTATTTTTGTTTTACTCATAATATTACTAACTTAGCTATCATGTAATCATGTTCCTTCAACTATTTCAATGCAAGAATATAACATAAGAATTCAGGGATAACTTTCCCTTAAGACCAATTCCAAAACACATTTCCTCTCAAGTTTAAAAGATCATAACATGTGCTCTTTTCATACTTATACATGAGCTCTAAGTAAGAGTGGAAATAAATTCTACCATAATTCCATGTGCAAACATTAATCTATATCAACCTATTTGATTTCCTAGATTATGCTAAATAAGCTTCATTTCTTGACTCTTGATATCATAACCACAAAAGTATTATACTCATTTTACAAAAATCACATATAAGTGTATGAGTATTAACCTACCTATAGCAAGGTAACTGAGGGAAGAATATGTTTCTCTTCATCAATAAATCTAATAAATATGATATTTTTATGAAATAGAATCACAAAATATATTGACCCAACAACATTTCCAAATTCATCAATTAAAATTCCCAATCACAATTATTAAGGCAATGCTGCAATCATGAGAATTATATAATGAATGTTGAAACAAAATCAACTACTGTTACTAATTCAGAAGCATGTTATTCTTCAAAAAGTGTCATGTAAAACAATGAAACTACATAAATTGGGCACAAGTAGTTGTTTTCTACAGTCAATGAAGCATAAGAATGCACCCATGAACACAAGCAGCGCAGACAAAACTTATTATGCTCACTTGCACAAAATCCTACAGAAAGTCACTATAAAATTGTTTTCAACAACCCACTTTTTTTTATGAAAGATGTAGATAATAAAAGTAACAAAAATCCTATTCTCTATTCACACTTCAACAAATTATCAAATTAACTTTCACCTTCATACAAAAAACTTGCAGACATACGAAGCTACATCCATCAAATAGTCTATTCGTAAATTTCTAGTACATAAAATCTACAGTAAGTACGGCTTTTACTCTAATAATTTATATGCACAAAAACTACAGCCATTCATGTCTTTTCACAAACACTTTGCATGACGGTAAGTAGGACTTTTACTCAAACAATTCATATCCACAACAACTACAACGATTCATGTATATTGACAAACACTTTGCAAACATGCAATCTACAGCCATTGAGGCATTTTGACAAACACTTTGCAAGCATGCAATCTACAACCATTGAGGCATTTTGTCAAACACTTGGCAACAATGAATTTGAGATTCTTCTTCAACCTATTCAACTCAAAAAATTCAGAAATTGAAACTTCAAATGTTGGCATCTTAAAATAGGGACTAAACAGTCTTAGCTTTTCATTAAAAACTTGAAAATGGATGCATATAATTGACAACAACAATCTGTAAAATTGCCCAGATTTTTTATTTAGGTTCTTAAAAGTAAAGTTTTGGAATCAAATGTGGGGTTAAATGGAAAAATGGCATGGACACCCCCTGATGTTGAGCGGAAATGTAACAGAACATTCCAGAGATGTGATTTATTCAAATAACAACAACAAAAACATTCTTATTATATCATTTATCACTTTGTCAAAAATTTAGTGTGAAAAAATCATCTACAGTTGTACATGGAGAAAAGAATTTCAAATTTATCATAATATGGTATTCTAATCAACTCATGGCAACTTGTAATGGACAAAAATTCATTATAAAAAGAACTTAAAACTTTGGCAACACACTATTGTTTTAATCCCCATACATGTACATTTTCAACTACAACTGCCATTCATTATTGATTAGCTCATAAATAAATCTGTAAATACCTCATAAACATTCACAAGTAGCAATTTCCAATGAATTTTAAAGTTCTACATCACTTTTAAATTAATAATAAACTAAAATTTCAAGAATGCTTATGAACATACCTGGCAGTGTATTATACAATTCCAAAAAGATTGGAATATGCTCCAGCTCCAGTGAGCTTATGCTCCTACTCCAATATCCTTACCAACTCATTGTGAATCATCTAGTTTTCCTCCAAACCATATCCAGGGAGAACTTCTTCCCCTGGAATCCCTGAGCTGTAAGAGCTCACAAACAGTACCAAAATATAGCAGTAGAGAGATATCCAAGGCAAGGTGAGGAAGATAAGTTTCACTTCTTTCCAACACCACTCATGGTCAGATCCACTAGGTAGATTTATGTATTAATTTAGATTAGGTATTTCAAAATCATTTCGAAAGCAATTGGCTACTCTCCAAGTCTCTCACTCTCATAATATTTTTCAAATCTCTCCAACTCTTGGTCTCACAATGCACCTCCCTCCCCCTAAGTGAGAATACATGAGACACATATATATGAGGAGAAACAAATTCTTTTCATAAAGGAGGAGTAATATGCATGCATTGTATTCCATTTAGAGGAGTGTAACTCATGCCATTAAGGAGAGGTATGCATGCCTTAGTTAAAAATAGTGTAACTTATGCATTAAGGAGAGCGCAAAAGGAATATTTTATGACATGTCTTTAATGAGTTGAAGGGGAATATGTCATTCTTTGATGAGTGCATAAAATAGAGTGTAATGTATTATTAAAAGAGAGAGATGTACATAGAGCCATGAGATTCATCAAGGAGAGAGGTGTGAAGTGATCGAGGAGATGAAGGTGACTTGTAATTTTCTTTTAATAATATTATCATAGTCTCTTAAAAGGTAATAATAATATGAAAAATATTAATAGTATTGAGGATTAATTCAAGATTGAATGATTAGCATGTATTAATGATAAATTAAGTGATTTTCCTTCAACTACACTTGATTGCTAATTTATGTAGGGTGATTTACTATTTTTGGAAAGTCATGCTTGAGATGCTAAACATAACTTTCTATTTTTAAAAATTCACTCTAGGATTTTTAGAAAAGAGGTTTGATTAAGGAAATTCATCCCTGAGATTCCCATGAGTGGTATTTTTCTTCTAGAGGATAGGGATTCCGTACCCCTATTGCATGCATATTCGTGCCTTATTAGATTGAGGACTTTATGCCTTGATCTACTCTAAAGATCCAAGATTCCACAGCTTGATCTTTTTAAATATTTAGGACTTCATGCCCTAAACATTTTATTATAGATACAATACTCCAAATCTTAATCTTTCATGGATTTAGGACTTTGCGCCCTAATTTCCATGGCTTCTCATCTACTCTTCTTTGAAACTCCACGCTTCACCTTAAGGTATTGATTGTGAGCTCATACCCATCTGATAGTTCATTGGTAAGGCCTTGTTCCAAGACCTTCACACATCACAATCTCATAGATCAAATGAATCAATGAATTTCATAATTAACTTATTCACATTTTATCAAAGATTGTGCATGACTTCCACAAGCGTTTTGGTTCTAGAGAAATGAATTCCGCAACCATTTAAAAATTGAACATCCTTGTTTGAAAATAACCATGTTCCATATCAAATCTTGCTCAATATAAGATTAAGCATATAAAATCATAAAAATCATGTATCATGACTTCCATAGTCATTTATAATTTGGGCATCCTTATTTTCAAATAACTATGTACTTTCCATATCTTGCTCGTTACAAGATTAAACATATATAATCATATAAATCATGTATCATCCATAAATCATAATTAACCATATGTTCCATATAACCATGATCATCCATGGATCTATGTGTCTCAATCCTTAATCAACATCCATGTCATACACATATTGCCAAACTAGGATACCGAAAGACAAAACATAGATAATATGTTCTTAACCAAAATCAATTCTTATACATACAACCATAGATATTATCCTAAGCACACAACAACTAGGTGACCCAAACTAGATCTATAGCATATAAGCATGTACATAAGTTTGTCATGCATAATATTATATCATTATATCAAAATCACCCTCTATAAGTGTCATAAAAGCTATCTCACCAAAAAGGGAGACTAGATCAGACTCAATTTGGTTATGCATTCAGTTCTACGTTCAGATCTAAGAAGACATCATTGATAGACAACAATAAACTAGTAGCATTGATCAGATAGATTAGTTATTTCTGAATAATAGAATTTTCTTTTGTATATGCTACTTGGAAGCTTCGAACCTGCATGTATACACACCTTCACCAAAGTGAACCAACATATATATCTGCAAATACTAACTTATAACTTCACTGTTATTCTAGATTTCAGACATACCCAGATCATGACATTTAAAGAATAAAACCTATGAAAGCAATCAGATCTAGCCCAACCAATATCAGATCATTCAATGATAAGTCATTTCATGTCTTTGATCCTGATCCAACATCGAATTCAAGGTTCACACAATATTTCAGATTATATCATAATCATAGCCCCGACAACATAAAATGTACTTTAGATAGAAGTATTCCTGAGAAACCCTTTCACTTGCACACTTGGCCCTTTGATCTTCTCCTCCTTATCTAGTTTTTGGCCTTTCTCAATACCTCAGACCAAAACAACACTTAGAGACTATGGTATTCTTGGACGGGATCAAATAGTCATTACTACGTGTTAGCCTCACTTTCATAATAAAACAATTATAAATCCAAAAATCATAATTAAATAAATAAAATCTTGAGAATTAAGAGTTAGCTCCTCAAACTAGGGAGTTTAATTAGGATGAGCGATTCTCTCCAATTAGTTCTCCTAGATTAGTGTTTTGTTGAGAAAATATCTCAACCAAGTTTTTCCAAGATAGACATACTATCTTGAGACCAACTTCCTCATGTATTTATTTGTACTATTATCATTCTTTGTACATTTGATTGATTAATAATGAGAATGTGAGGAATGTTGTAAGGCTGAGGCCTTCTCTGCCATGTCTGGTTTCTATATTTCTGAGTGTTTATTTTATTGAGTTTATTTTATGTGTGTTAGTTTTCTTTAATTGGTATCAGAGCTAGTATGCTCTTGGCAAAACAATCATATCATCGTGAAGATCATGTGATGCTATGAAGGTTGAGTAGTTAAAAGTTAATTAGCATGCATGAACAATTTTGCGATAAGTGTTGTTTGTTAGTTGAAGGAATTTGATAGTGGAGATCTTGATTGTGCATGCCGCATCACAGCTTTCAACATAGTGACATAATGAAAGCTCTTCTCAAATGGTCTCAGTTTATGTGCAACAAGTTCAGCATACTCCATAAAATCCTCCTCTGATTTAGGGATGTAGTTGTCTAGTGACTTGTCACTATCGCTCTTACTAAACAATTCCATGGTTGACTGGTAGTTTTCTTCCTCTACAAGCCTTTATTGATGTAGTTTCTATGCTACTGGATCTAGAAGCTTTTCATCTTGAACATTTGTAGTATTTACTTTACGTTCACTCACTTCCTTTTCCTCAGGCTTTGGTTCAGGTTTTGATGTAGGCATTGGTTCTACAATAACCTCTTCATCCTCCCAAGACTCTTTAACATCTTCATCTGAAGAATATTCATCATCCCACGTGCCTTTTGGTTTCTCCTTGGCAATGACTGAAGGTACTGGCACAAAATCCTCAGCTTCCCAGTCATCCTCCATCGTTGAATTCATGCAAGATTTACAAGTTGGTGATTTCCACGAATTCCAAAGGAAAGGAATTGAAGGTTCGGACAAAGACCACCATGAAACATGCATTGGTCCAATCTATTCAACTATGTTTCTATTTCTCCTTCAACCCTTCTAAATGGAAGCTCACACAAGGGACACGTTGTTACCTCTAAAGATTTGAGATTTTTCATATTAAGATCTTGAGAAAACTCGGTGCATCCTCTAGTACTCGGTGATCCAAAGTCATGTTAAGAAAAATCATCCTGCGTGAAGCTACATCTGAGCCCAAGAGTCTTCGCTCTTCAAGTGCACAACGCATTTCAACACTAGCTACATCTGAGCTGAGAAGGATATTTGGTATTCGAAAATGAATCAATGAATATTTGTTCCTCCCAGGCTTGGGGAAAATTTTATCATCTTGAAACATGGCACAAAATCCAGCTATGCGACATGTCGCCTTGTGTCGGTTGCTTTGAAAATAGGCTACCAAAGGCTGTGTATACGTGAGACACTTGAATCTTTCCTACTAAAGTTATTCATGCCATATTCAAACTGTAATTGTTTGATCTTTTTCCTTTTACGACGGTCATACTCTTCATCCTATTCATCCAATATATAGCCAATGCTAGTGGATCACTTGTCTCAAACATTAACACCCAAGGGACCTTTGGAATCAGTTAGAAAACACAGTTTTTTTTTCTAACTCGATAGCCTGGTTAAAAATGCTATTGCGCAATGGCTTGAGAGCCAGGAACTGCCTCAGTTTCATTCAACATCGTCACCCTCCATCCACCTTGAAAAAGAGCCACCATGGAAGAAGAGTAAAATAATCGAATTTAAGAGATGCATGATTATAGCCACTGTGGAGCAGGAATAGCAAGAATTATGAATGCTTGGACAAATTTTCCTTCGGATATATGGAAATTGGTGTTGTCTCAAATTAAACAAGGCATACACGCTGTTGAGGACGTGTGAAGACCAAGGTGATAAGCATGGAAGAATTGCATGGAAGCTTAAGATGGTTGCTATTAAGCTATGCGTAAAGTATTGTGTGCCCAAAACAAATTCTCGAGAGAACTTCATACCAATGGTGAGTTATTTTAAATGGTCAAAGGATGTGGATTTTTTTTCAAAGCATGATGTGTGCTTTAAAAAGTAGATTCATTCACATTTTAAAGTTAGCGTAAAATTCACTTAAATTTTTTATTTAAAATTAACTTCATAAAATTATTTTCATGGGAATTTTAGAAGAAAAGAGCTTAAAGTTAATGGAGGGATAAGGTGGATCATAAATTTTTTTATATATATTTGTAATGGAAAATAAGGAGTATATTTTGTAATATTTTTGGAGTGATAAGTGTTTTTGAAGTGAGAAGTAAGAAGTGATTTTTGTAATTTTGGAGAGATAAGGAGTATTTGTCATTTTTTATGTAATGGAGTCATAAGTGCTTTTGTGAAATTATAAGATGCATATTCAGTATTTGGAGAGATAAGTGAATTTTTTTGAGAGAAATTCATTGTTGTAATTCAAAATAATCTCTTACTTTGAGAGCGATTGAGTCATTATAGGCAGTTTTTTGAAGACAATTTGCTTGCAAAAGTTTGCAAGTGTGACATTCTCATTGAGAAGTTTCCATGACAAAGTTGTGATATTGAATATTGATGTACTCCAGTAATTAACAAAATCTTAATTTTTGTGGTGCTTGTGTCCTTGATCCACCCGAAATTCAATAAGGGGATCTTAGGTACACCGTGTGTAATGAATGCGTGTGCATGACTTGTGTTCAAATTATCTCTTTGTATTATGCTTACAAAAAGGAACTACATGCACATAAGCAAGCTAAAGTATAAGAACGCTTAAGTACACAAGCACAAAGTGTCATATCATCAACTTGATAAGATGATCTTCCAAGCAAGCACATTTCACATCATGTAATCAAAGTAATCAAGTTAAGGACGCTAAAATATCAAGCATTTCAAGCCAAGATGACATCAACATCATCAACATCTTTTGTATCACTTGTAGATAAACATTTTTTAACTAAATTGTACGGGTGCATTCTCGGTTGTAACCGACACCCTAATTTGAATTTTTAACATGAATACATTAAGTGAAGTAAGTCTTCAACTGAGTCCTCAAGATTGAACTTGGCATTTGTCTCTTGGGTGCATTTTCGACAGTGTTTGACACCCTTCTTTTTTTTTAATCAGCGCAATTAGTGAGTACATTCAAGAAAGCACAAATTGTTAGTAATCAATCAAGCAAGTTCAAGAAAGCAATCATCATCAAACGAGTGTGAATTCTAGTATTCTATTCTTCAAGTGAGCAATAAGCAATAAATCAAGAGAGCGTGTCATTCAAACAACCAAGCAAGAAAGCATGTCATTTAAACAACAAAGCAAGCGAGCATGTCAAAATCAAGTGTGAAAGTTCACAGCACGACATCTACAACAAACGAGCCAATGTGAAGTTGATTGAGGCATTCAAAAAGTGTGAGTGAAGCATTCAAGCAAAGCGATTGTCATCAAGCAAGTGTGAAATCAAGAGTTCAAGCAACCAAGCTATAAAACTCTAGCAAGTTTTTAAAGCATCAACAATAAGCAATAGTACAAGTGAGCCTGAATTCAAAGTGAGCAAGCTAACATGGTGACACACATTCAATTGTCCCAAATTCTTAACAATTTTATTTTATCATTAGCGGGTGACATGGTGAACATCAACAAAACAACTCTTGCTGATATTCAAATGCATCTTCAACATGCACATGAAATGATTGAGTTTCTTCAACTGGAGTCGCAACTTCAAAGAGATGAATTGCAACAAAAGAGTGATATTTTCAAGTCTTTCATCCATACAGATGAAGATAAAGATGTTGATTCCAAGTCACTGATCCAACCAACTTCAAGCGTCGAAGTGGTCTCTGACCCAGTTCAACTTTCTTCCAAACCAATCATCAAGCCATGGGAAGAAATTGAAAGTAACAAAAATCAACGAGGATTAGGATATGATAAAGATGAAAACAACTTGCATATCTCCAATTATTCTAAGCTGAACAAGTTCATCAGTGTAGGGTTTCTTGATCAAATAACATCAACAAGCCATGATAAAGTTGCAGACAAACAGACATGTGCACAAACTGAAGTTGCAGTCAAACCAAAATGCCTTGATTGTCAAAGAACTGGTCATCTGGAAGATCATTGTTTTGATCTCTATCCTTGTCACCATTGTGGCAAGTCAAATCATTCATCAGCACAATGCAACAAACAACAACAATCAAGCAGATTGAAGATAGATTATTCATTGATTGATCCCTGGGAATGGTCATCCACGGTCAGAATATTGTATAAGTCTTACAATCGAATTCACTCACACATAATGCAAGCAACAATAAAAATGAAGATGGTACTCTCGTGCAGTTGAATGGGGGAGTACACCAGTGAAACACTCATACACCTGAAGGGGGCGAGTTTAGAAATAATTGCAGAAGATTGTTTCTCCTTTCGGCTGACAAAGGGGGGGAAATGTCAATGAAATTGACAGTGGTTGTCAGACTAAAAGTCTCGACAACATCAGCGAAGCAGACAGTGGGCATTTTCATCAGTGAGTGTGTTAGAGTCAGTCTTTGCAGCCTTCCACCAGTGATCAAACATTCTCTTACAAAGTGGTATTGTGGTGTCAAAGTCAAATTTTGTCATTCCGGTGAATCTTCAAGTAAAATTTGGTCACTAGGTGTTAGGTCTAGGATTTTTTTCACTCCTTATAAAGTTTTACAAGTTGTTGAGTGATAAAAAGGTGTATTTTAACCCCTATTTACCCTACATTAATTATCAATCTAGGCATGATTTTTGATCTCAAGAGTGTACTCAGTCTGAGGTGGTCACTTGTTCAAGAGTAATGTTTTGTAGTATAGTGCTTAAAATGCAAAAGTAAATGAATGATGGAAACAAAATCTAATCGGAACAGCAAGAAACTGAAATTCTTTGTGACTAAATAATTCACTCAAGAAACTACAACAATCATCAGTCAAGGCTGCAGTAATGAAACTATTTCCCCTGTAAACTGATGTAAATGAAAATCAATCACACACAAGACCTCCAATCTGAGAACTTAGACAATAGTAGTCAATGTTCGTTATAGTTGTAGATCTTTCTATCCACACCAAAGCAAATGCTGGAGATAACAATTTGATTAGAAGAAAAGGAACAACAACTCATCTATTGAAAATATCGAACAACAATGCTTAATCTACATATATGAATTGAGCAGCAATCTTAACTGAAAGGAATTGAACATCAATCTTTAACTGATAAAGGAATTGAACAGAAATCTAAGAAAGTAACAGCAAACCGAATTAAGGGTAAACACATAGTGAATATAGAGTAATTGAATCAGTAATCTTATTCTAGCATAATGGACATTAACCACAATTATAAAGAAACAACAATTGCAGTTATAATTGAACGACAGTTAAATGAACAACGATCACAATTGTAAGTGAACTATAGCTAAATGAACAACAAACGCAACTGTAAATGAACAACAATATCAATCTATAACTGAACAACAGAACCCAAATTAGATAGTGCAATATTATTTCAGAATGAACAGCATGACATTTTAAGTTGTGAATAATAATCTCGCTATCTAATTACGATTTCGATATAAGAAAGCAATTCAGGGAAATGTTTAGGAACAGAAGATTATTGAATAAAGAAAATTAAGGAAATGCAAAGGAAATCAAACCACACACGATTGGAATCGTAAATAATGATACAAGAAGCAAGTGGATCCACTAGGGTCGGGCCCTTAGCCACCAGGGAGGCACTGCTACGTTTATTCCAGGATCAGATAATGGAACAACAGTTGAGTTATATATTAATCATAAATGGCAGAGTTACATCTATCGCTCTTTAAAGAGAGTCGATGATCAAATTTAAGATTACAACAATAAGTTCTACAAATTGACAATAATATCTGCCCCTTGGGCTACCAGTGCTGTCCCTTTTTATAATGGCCAGGTGGAAGTATCAAAAATACAGATAAGTCTTGAAGCAACGATCCCTTAGGATCAAAGGGTCCTGAGGGATTCGCCATATCTTTGATCTCCACCTTATTGTTTTGTCTTCTTGTGCTAATGCCGTGTTTTCTCTTCCTTTTCCTAGACCATGTGCTCCAATCTTGATCTCCTCGTCTGGATATGGCTTCTTCTCAAAGGGACAATAGTTCCTTCTACTTTGTCTTTTCCTCCCGAATAATGATTTTCTATTTCCTTCACTTTCTGCATAGAAAAATATCATAATTAGTTATTTTGTATCAATCACAAATCTCCTTAATTCTATCATAATTCTCTGACATATTACCATCTTAGAATGTAAATGAGTTATGATTCAAAGGAAAAGATAAAGAAATAAATGGTAAATACATACCTTTTCCAATGCTCAACACACCCCCCTTCTTACCCTTTTTCATGCCCTCATGAAAACATTGTAATTTACATGCAAGGTAGTTAGGGAATAGGCTCGAGAAGGATTTTCATGCAGTGGTCTAAAACCATGATGTGTAGCTAAAACTTCAAAGATATGCCCTATCTAGCCTTCAGGAAATTCATATAGGGCCTTATACCCTGCTGCAAGATACTAGATAATTGGACTTCGAAACCTACAACCTAGCCAATACGAGCCTTCTCTCAGGATGAGGTTACTATAGGTAACCAGGCAATTAATAGCTAACTTAAAATTTTTATAATTAAATGGCTCTCTGTCCTAAAAATTCCAATTGGAAGTCTTCAATTGGAGTTTAGCTGTTGCTATGGCAAGGTCTTTCATGGATAGGAAGTATTCTACCCCTTGCTGGACAACTGTTGTGTGAATGGGTCCCAATATCTGGACCACACCCTTCTTTCTCATTAAGCTTCTATGCTTATTCCACAGTTGTAGTGGGTTTCTTGGTTCACCCCTTACCCACAGATCTAACCCATTCTCATGTCTCTGAAAGGTATTATGGGCTTTAAGCCACTTTATCTGGTTAACAACAAAAGAGATGAATGCCTGAAGCTAGATATCACCCACGAAAGGACTGGGGTTCTCCTCCGTTTCATTGTCCAACACAAAATTATGAAAATAAAACTCACATAACAATTGCTGGACTTTCACCCCATAATGTTTACAGCAGTTTATAAAATCATCAATAGTTTTTAACTCTATAGGCACCCCTGCCTTGACAGCCTTAATTTTTAATTGTAAGTACCTTTCCATAAAAAACAAAGCATAATTTTTGGAAGGTGCCCTACATGCTAGAACATCAGTACATAGGGAACAAAGAGTACCCATTTGACTCATAACTGTGTCTAATCTATTGTTTACCTTTCTAAATTTTTCCTCTGCCCTCCAACATCTATCGAAGGCCTTGCTCTTTGATGCATTGATGTTCTTTACTTGCTACTGTAACTTCTGATATTTCTCCTGAGGAACAGTTTCCTTTGTGAGCATTTCTATCGTCTGTTGGGCCTGTGCCAGATCCTTTTGAAGTCTCACTATCCTCAGATCATTGTCGATCAAAACATTTTTGGGCTGGATATCTACCTGGATCTCCTTATTATGACATCTGGTTCCTATATTCTACGTTTCCTTCTCATGAACTGTCACTATCCGGTTGGTTGTGACGCTAGAGGACAATGCCTCTATCTGGATGTCCTTATTATAGACTAGTGTGTCTTCTGTTTGGGCCTCTACATTTGTAACAGCCGCATGATGTTCCTTGTGGTCCTGAATGATAATGGGTTTACTTTGAGTTCTTTTGGTCTTCATTTTATGGGGTTTCATCTTGGTGGCTGCAC
>APFE030682991.1:0-78637 GCA_000404065.3 Pinus taeda | reverse complement strand
AAAAGGTGACATGTTGAAATCGCTTCCAACGAGTTGAGGAGAAGGACCAAGGAACCAAGTAGTGGAAAAGATCAGGACTGCATGCAAACTCCTTCAGACGCATGACCATCTTGAGGGTAAGTATGGTAAGTACGGAACATATTTTGAAGTACACCTCTTAGTTGAGTTTGCAGGAATTCTTGTCATTATCATATCATCCTTTCCTTAGTAATGTGCATATTCACAAACGTGAAAAGTCAATTTATGTGTAGCTTCTACATGTCATGCTTCTTCTTCACTTGTTCGACCAACTGTCATCTTCTGCGTATTGATTTCTATGTCATGCTTGTGACCATGTTCTCATCATGCATAAGGACTTCACTTTGTGTGTACATGTTGTGTTCGGAATGAAATCATCCATTGCGCTCACACATGAAGTCGTATGCATTGTCACACAAGAATCGTCCTAGGCATCCAACGATCAATCACAAGTGTCGAGCTTGTCGACTCGCACCATCGGTTACTCATGTTGATTATGTATGTTTGGATGGTTTGAGTCGGCTCGTTGTAAATTCATGTAAGTGTGTGTTTGCAAGATCACATATGCACATTTTCACTCCCTCACCCACTTATTCGTTTTGCTGAAGTAATGATGACCAAATCTCACTCTAATAGCCAGACCTTCACCCTGCCATTGACTCAATCGACTATCACCCAAAACATTGCAGAAGAACCAAGAAATCCATTTCACCTTGTGTTGCACACAAGCTGATAAATCATCCCCTTTGATGGTAAACTGAAGAGTTTGACCCGATAGTTACCCGAAGACTGACTCCCCTCAAAAATTGTGTTGAGTTTGCAGACCATGCCCACTCCACTGATTGAGAAAAATTCACAAATAGGCCAAATAGAAAACCAGTGCCTATCCCTATCTCCCTCAGAAAATTTCACAGTTTTCCCAGCTAGCCCACCAGTGAGTCGGCTAGCTACTCACCCAGAAAATTGTGTAGATTTCATGAGGAATCCCTCTACTATCCAACAGTCCGCTCAGCCCTGAAATTGTGTAGAGGTGATCAGCAAGCCAACCTCCCAGCATCAGTGTAGTTCTTTCCCACTAGCAGCCCAGTGCTAGTTCCCTCCAGGAATTGCAAAATTTTTGTTGCCAAGCTCCTAGAAGTCAACTATTATTTCCCTCTAGGAATTGTGCAATTTTTGTTGCCAAGGTCGTAGTAGCCAATTGCCAGTTCACTCTAGGAATTGCACAATTTTGGCTGCCACCCTGCCATTGTCCGCTCCTTCCAAAAATTGGGCAGACTTGTCTGCTAGCCAAGCCAGACCCTACCGACAGTCACTGTCGATCCAGATTGCCTGTCACCATCTCTCAGTCACCTCTACGCATTTTTCACTAGTAGTGCCTCGAGCATCTGTCCCATCTCTAAGCTTCCCTTGCGCAGTTTCGCAACCTTTTCTTCCCCAGGTCACCCGCATTTGAAATGATCATGCATCATGGTAGACTAGGAGGTTTATGGATTTGATTTTTCCTAGTCATGAGTGACTGCAGATACAGGTACACAAGAAAACATGGCACGATGACGGATGGGATGAACAAGGGGAGTACATGCACGAGGACCTGTTCACAAATGGATGGACAGATGATGCATGCAAAGGGATGTTTTCATGAACAGACAATCATTCAAAGATGTGTCCATGGATGGATGAACAAACATGCGAAGATTTGATCACAGACAGACGAACAAATGAACATACACTTTTCGCTAACGGACGAACCAGTTAAGCATGCCAACATACGAGCAAGGAGAAACATGAAAATCCAACATCAAGTGAACCCAACAACCATCAAAGACTCCACGCACCTTTCCATGCAGAGGTGAATCTGTGACACACCATGAGGGCATCCATCACCCAACAACACTTTAGCTCAACATACACACCAATAGTAGCATGAATGTACTAAAACTATCATGTCGAGTCTTGTCATGAGTCATGTCATCCACATCACTACTAGGCCCTATTATTGATCAATGTAATGTAGCATGGAAGTCTAAGAGACCCAGTTGTCATATGAAGAGTCATGTAAAGTTGAAAGTTCGTGGAAGTCAAATAGTCATGAGGGAAGTCAAATAGCCACAAGGGTCAGTTTCACCCTTGGCTATAAATACCCCCTCATTGTACATGGAAGGCACTTTTTCACCTCATCTCCTCCCACATAGCCTTGAGAGTCTATAATATTTTCATTGAGGAGTAAGTAGTGACTCCAGTGCCTTGCCTACAGGGTTAGTGATGTATGGTGTAACGATGTGTCTTGGAACTTTCACTTAATTTAGAAGCCTGCTAACAGGCCAACACATTTTCACACGTGTTGTAATTATTGTAAGAATAATCTTGAACACATGTAATGCATGTTGCTTTAACCTTTGTTTAACAATCGAACTCATTCAATTGTTGTAATACATGTATATTAATGAAAATGTGTTGTATGAGCTGTTAACAATGTCCTGCCCGTGTTGGTTACCTCCCTAGATATCAGACAGACCTTTCAAGTAAAATTTCTATAATGACCGTCACACTCGCACGGACTCCTCCACTATATTTTGTACATGTTATCTTCCCTTCTGTGTTGTGACTGCCGCACCTGTGTGGACTACTCCTCGGGAAGTTGTGAACATCTTGTTGTGCTGTGTTTTCCTGACAGAGTTGGGACTTCCTCCCATCCAACTTAGGACTCACTCTCACCCTCTCCCTCTGATGTGAAAGAACCATTGACACAAGTAGCACTAGCAATCACTAGGCACGTGAACCTTGCTACTCGAAGACAAAGCAACCCACTTTCCTATGATGACAAGCAAGATCTGAGGCAAACATTTAAGATAATGGCAGCTAGGCCATCTTAGCAGATGGAACTCCTACACCAAATGGTGTGAGGTCTAGTTGGGACTTCATATTGAGGAGATCCCATGATGTTGGCGAGTCTAGCACTGCCAACATTTTGGCACTAGAAGGAGGGTCAGGTAACAAGTTGAGCCCGTGCATCTGGGTTTAATCTCTTTCCCAATGAATCATACACAATTCATGCTCCCGGGGTGTTTCTCTGATTTCTCCCTTAATGATCTATCAATCCTCGATTAGTTTCTTGATCACTTGTCCTTGTTAAAGTTTGATGGTGAGGACAAAACATCTATAACTGAGCACATTTCTGATTTTCTTCATTTTTGTGAATCTCATGACATCGATAGTGATGAGATTGTTTGCATACTCTTCTTCCTCTCCCTTGAAGGTTGTGCTAATCGATGGTGTCACACCCTACAACCTACTTCTGTCCATTCCCTTCTCATTTTCCTCAAGGATGTCCATCAAATCTTCAATGAGTGTGACTACTAAGATGTCTATAAAAGAATCTCTCATTTAAGAATGAAGCCTAGAAAATCAGTTGAGTACTTTTCTACCGCTTCCTTCACCTATGTCACAAAATTCCTAAACGGTTTTTGGACCTTGACTTCATGAGCCAAGAGCTGAAACGCTTGGTTCATGTATCCCAAAATAGTGAACCTCGTGATTTCTCTTCTTCCTCGACTCTTGCATATAACAAGACATCTTATGTCTCAAAGAGGGTGCCCCCTCACAATAACTAAAAATCTAAGAAATCTGTGCAATGGATACCCCATCGTAGCAGTTGCAAAGCTGAGAAATTTGTAGATCATGTTCCCAACCCATCTGCTCGGTTGTCTCCTACCCCAACACAAGAAATTCCAGAATGGTTCAAAAATCCTATGGCAAAAACTCATCCCTCCATTTAGCAAGAGGACATCACCATTCATAACCCATCTCTTGAGTCTAATGTACATCTCTAGCATCCTCCATCCTCTACAAGACATGACACCTTTCACCATGACTCGCTTGAGTGATCTGCTTCACAAGCTAGTTGCATGCACTCTCTTGATTCTCAAGCTGTTGGTTCAAGTTGTAGTCATGTGCAAGGTAGTCTCATCATACAAACGGAGGAGCAAGATGGTGAAGACAATCAATTCCTCTCAAAACATTGAGCTTCCATTCTTGATCAATTCTCGATCCGTGAATCTTAGTGAAATAGCATGCGCAATCAATTCTTTCGATCAACCTCTAGCCTTGAGCTGTCATCACTCCCACACTTTTGTATGTTGTGATGAATGCCCAAGCAAAACATATGAGCTAATGTCATCACATGTACACTCTAACTCAGATCTGGAATGTGCACAAGTCGAAGAAGACATCCATATCGAAGCTTCCTTTGCACCTCACTTGCCCATGTGTCCTATCATTCATAGTGCATCAACATGCGTCAGAGATATTCCATGTTCTCCTGCTTCTTCACATTATGAGTTATCTCCTCAATTAACACAAGGAAATGAGGTTTTCCATGATGAAAATAGTCTCAACACATAGGTATTTTCCCACTCATCATAATCTTTGTGTTGCATGAAGACAGCTCGTCAAGTTAGCTTTCTAAAAATTTTGATGAAGCCTGTGACAAAGATGATTGTCATCCTAAGAGCACTTTTGACAATAACCATCCTCAAAAAATGCATGATCTTGTTCACATCACAAAATGCATTTTTTTAATTCTATAAAGTTCTAGGATGTGCCAAGGAGTCGAGGCACTTCAATGTTTGTTGATGGTTATGTCAAGACCTTGTGACTCTGGTAAGCCCACCAAACCAAATCAGATATTGTTTCTCATGCACAATCCATCTATCTACATTATTTCACTTGATGTGGTCCCCGTGTAAAGGATATTTACTATTCTGGGTGTGATATTTCAAAATTTCAAATTTTCAATAATGATTGAATCCATGAGTCTGTTACTGCATGTTCATATTCATGCACCTCTCCTAGATCTAATTCGGTTTTGGGAGTGTCCGTCCCTCATTCAATCATGGGACAACGAAGTTTATCATCTCAAAGACTATCTTTATCCTGAATCATACTTATCAGATGTTCTCTCTTGTAATCAACTCCTTCATCTTTTTACAAATTTTGCATGCCAAATCTACCCACTCATAACACCAGCAATCTGCCTGTGTGATGACGAGCACACAACCTATTACGCGAACCAAGCTACTATCATTTCACCACACCCCAATTGGTTTCACACATTCACAGTGCTAGCATCCTTGCTACATTTATGTGATTAACATGATGCATGCACATTTTTTCACTAGTTGCAGGTGGGTGTTATATCATGTGTAGTGGATGGTGAACTTGGTTCCCTCATTCAGAGCATTGGCATGGTTGTTCAAAAATTTTCTTTGTTCATGTCAAACTGGGAATCTTTCATCTAGACTGACTAGTCTGCTTTTTCTTCTACCTTGGGTGGCTATCATGCAGTTTATGATTTTCCCAAAATTACATCTATTGACAATCGCTTCACACACTATGATATTCACCATGTAAAATCTTTATTCATAGACTTCTGTCAGGAAAGTGAGCCACTTCGGCTTGCACTGATGGCTATGGAAGGCCCTCACTATCTTGACATGACCGACGATAATGACCATATCTATCTATTCATATCATATTACCATCATTATCCCATCTCTCTAATTATGAATCCATATTCTCAAATATCATGAATCTTTCAAAACAACTACCACAAAGTTTATGATCCAATCGTTGAATGGCTAGAACAATCTTACTTGGCAAGTATTTTTGCATATAACAAGCTTCAGTCCTTCCTCGCACTCACTAAGAAACTTAGTGCAGAACAACACACACTCACAAGAGGCCTCTATGTTTTGTTGAAAAGTGGTAGCCACGGAAGAGGTAAGCTTGTGCGTTGGGTGTTTGTGACACATTCTTTTGCCCACAGGCAAGACCTTCTCTCTCGTGTGCCAGTTTGTCAAGTTTTTTCATTTTTTGTTGCAAACTATTTTTTATCTATTTTAATCACTTGTATATTCATGATTTCAAGTCAGGTACACCTACAATGGCTTCACTCGAAATTTCATTTCTTGTAACCGTGACTGTTTGTCATAGGATTAGGATTAGTGTTTGCTTTCTCACGTGTCTTTGCTTTCTAGTTTGCATGTTTGTTTTCTTGCTGACTTGGTTTAGTTTGTTTGCTTGTTTTATTTTCTTGCTTTTGTTGTGTTGGATTTGCTTACTATTTTTTTTTCATTTTGATTTATTTCATTGATACCTTGATATATTTTTTTACTGGAAATAAGTGCTACCATCTACCGAGTTTTGGATTTTGAATGAGTATGTGGCTGAAATTTAAGAGACTTATGACATTGCAGGATTTGGTCAATCTTGCACCATCTTCTTTGTGCTTGGTTGTAACCTTTAGCCGATGAAGTCTTGATGGAAAATTTGAGCTATTTGCAAGGGGAACTTTGGTCCAAACATGAACTTGTGTCCACACTAGAAAACACCATGCATGTACAGAACCTTCTGCTTTGTGTTTTCATGCTCATCCAACTGGTAGAAACTAAGAAGTGGAAATCTAAACTAGCAAACCTATGTCAGAGGTCTTGCATGATTCTTTGAAGGAACACCATCTTATGCTCTCAATAAGTCAGGATCCCTCTTCCACCCCAGAAACAAATAAGCGCCAATGCACAGTCCTCTTAAAAAAAATACAAAGGTGAAAGAAGAGAAAGGCTTCCTACACGGAGAGGTGAAGCATGCAACTCCAACGGGGCACTAACCAAGCTCGCTAATAGTGGAGCAATGCATGTGTTCCTGCATGAATCAACCAAGGTACTGTCCAAGCCTATTGGTAGCAGAGAAATAGTAGAGATGAAAACTTATACTCTGAAAATATTCAACTCGGAAGCCAAACTACCCTTCCCAATTTCGAGATACTATGATCAAGCTAAACTTTTGTTGTGTTTGATTGAGTTGGAAAAAGTTGAACCATGTATGTCCATGGGGTAAGTGAGGAAGCCAAAATAACCCACACAACGATTCAATACTCCCTGAAAGGCCAAGGACCAATGTTGTTAATGAACCAAAACAGAAGCTGGAGTTCTACCAGTGTGTCACCAAGTGTTGTAGCGGCTACAACCACCCTCTAAAATTTCGTCTCGCACGTAAATTTTGGAGTCTGCTTGGGATCCTGCGATTGATCATCATTGTTAGTTTGTTGGTAAGATGATGATTTCAAGCTACCCTCCTTGATCCCAAAGAGTTATCCGTGTTCTTGTCTTTTTGTAGCATATACCATTTTTGCGCATAGAGGTTTTTGTCTATTATGCAAAGGGAATGTTGTCTTCCTTTAAGGGAATTGTGTGCGTATGAGTGGTTGTCATCACATAGACATGTTTCAAACTCACCTCATGCACTCACATCATGAAGGTTGTTGCATCAAGAAACATATGTATTACGTATTCTAGATCGTCTACGTGTCCATGCGTGATCTTAGTCGAGTCCTATCAATGTTTGCTTATGTTTCACTAATCTCACACTTAGCCATTTTCCCAAGAAACCTAGCCTCATCTAGCTTCCCGGAACTATGTGATTTGCTTTTACAACCTTCAATATTCCTCCCTTGCCTATTGAAACACTGTAGTGCACAGAGACACCAACCTCCCTTTCTTACTGAAACCCCACAGTGTGCAGAGGCCCCAACCCACACTACTCTTCGAAAATGCACAGAGAAGTCTAGCAACACTGCACTCAGAAATTGTGCAGAGGTCTCCTCCCATGACCCTTGTATCATAGAAGTACTTTGAGCCTCAAAACTCTACAGTGTTGCTTGTTGGCATTGCATGTAGAATTGCATAGATGGACCTCCTAGGGCCTCATCCCGGCAGTAGACATTGTTCACTGAAATTACACAAGCCTACCTCTTAGTGGCTACACGAAAAGTTGTCATGCTGAAATCACTTCCAAAGAGTTGAGTTGAAGGACCAAGGAACTGAGTAATGGAAAAGATCAGGACTGCATGCAAACTCCATTAGATGCATGATCATCTTGAAGGTAAGTATGGTAAGTACGACACATCTTTCAAAGTACACCTCTTAGTTGAGTTTGGAGGACTACTTTTCGTTCTCATGTCATAATGTCCTCAGTAACATGCATGTGCGCAAATGTGAAAAGTCACTTTATGTGTTTATTTTACATGTCGTGCTTCTTTTTCACTTCTTCAACCAACTGTCATCCTTTAGATGTTGATTGCTATGTCATGCTTGCGACCATGTTCAGGTCGTGCACTAGGTCTTCTCTTTGTGTGTACATGTTGTGTTCGTTATGAAAGCATCTGTTGCACTCACACATGAAGTTGTATGCACTGTCACACAAGCATCGTCACGGTCATCCAACAACCAATCCTAAGCGTCACATTTTTTGACTCACACTGTCGATCAATCATGTTGATAATGTATTTTTGGATTGTTTGAGTTGTCTCATCATCAATTCATGTACGTGTTTGTTTGCAAGATAACGTATGCACCTTTTCACTCACTCACACACTTAATTGTTTTATTGAATTTCTAACAATCGGAACTCCCTTTGATAGCTGGACCTTCACCCTACCATCGAATCGATCAACTCCCAATAAAAACAATGCAGAAGCACCAAACAAGCCATTTCAAGTTGCACTACCTACAAGCTGATCAATCAACCCTCCTATTGGTCAACCAGAAAGTTTGACCTGGCAGTCACCCCGGGACTACTCCCCCCAAAAATTGTGCAAAGGATGTAGAGCATGCCCACTCCACTAACTGAGAAAATTGCATAGATAGGTCGGATAAACACCCAATTCTCATCCCTATCTCCCTCAGAAAATTGCAAAGTTTTCCCAACTAGCCCACCAGTCACCCCACTGGCTACTGACCCGAAAAACTACATAGATTTCATGAGCAAGCCCTCTGCTATCCAGCAGCCCACTCAACCCTCAAAATGCCCAAAGGTGATCAGCAAGCTAGCCTCCCAACATTAGCAATGTTTTCCCACTAGCAGCTCCTAGCAGCCCACTTCTAGTTCCCTCCAGGAATTATGTCGTTTTTGTTGCCAAGCTCCCAACAGCCAACTACCAGTTCCATCCACAAATTACATAGGTTTTCCTGCTGAGGTTGTAGTAGCTAGCTTCCAGTTCCCTCCAAGAATTGCGCAGTTTTGGCTACCATCCTCCCGCTACCCGCTCCTTCCAAAAATTGCAAAGATCCTGTTTGCCCAGCCTTCCTACAACCCAAACAGTTTATCCCAGAAATTGTACAGATTTGTCTGCCAGCTGAGCCAGACCCCCTGAATAGTCACTTTTGATCCAGATTTCCCATTGTTAGTGTCAGTATCTTCATCCCTCCATTAGAGATCAAATCCTCTTGTTGCATTACATATTAGGTGTCCTGCCCAGTCAGCTGCATTCCGTTAGGAGCATGGACCATCTGATGGTAGTGGCTTCTCCTACAATTTCGCTCATGTCATTTACCTGCTGGCTCATGTTTATTCATTAAAAATTGTATATAATCACCTTTTTGTCTTAAAGATTGCAAAAGCATTTTCTAGGGTTTCATTGTCATTTAAGTCTAGGGTTTCATTAGGGTTTCAAAATGTCCAAAAATAACCAATAGGCACATGAGGAGGTTCCAGCATCAATAAATTTTATAATCACGTGTTTAAAGATGTATTTTTCCTCGAAACTCTGTTTTGAGGAAAAAACAGAGTACTTTAGGCTTTTATTATATAAATTCATGTACCTTCAATTCCTTGTATGTAAATCACTTCAGTGGCAACCCTGGTCACCTTGCCAAGCCTCAGTAGCTCCATCCCCTGCAAAGAAAACACATATCAAGTCATTTAGTTCAGCAAAAAGCTCAAAAAACAGAGTTGACAAGTAAAGTCACATTCCAAACATTATGAAAGTGGGTTTCATGAGATAAAATTTCAAAAGCTCTTTGTTTATAAGCCATTCCTTCATGTGATAAGTTCATTTTCAAAAGAGAAGCAAGAAAAAATGATTTTGGTGAGTGAGTGACAAGTTTGGGTGAGTTTGGGTGAAAATCAATTGGCGCAGTACACAGGGTAGGAAGTGCAACGTGCTGGGCCTCAACACTCAATGCATTTTTACAAGGGCGCAACACATTGGTGAGGCATAGCACATTGGGTGTGCTGCATGGCACATACAACCAGAGGGCCCGAAAACGGTCAAAGCTCACCCAAATCGCCCAAAAATGCACGGATTTGTCAGGTAGAGCCTCCATTACCATTTTCTATCCAATTTGGGTGCTTACTTCATGCTTCTTGTTTCATGGTGATTGCTTAAAGAAGTCAAACCCTATCATTTCAAGTTCCTCAAACAAAAATTGTTGCTGAGGGTTTTGATGACTATTTTTCCACCAAGTTTACTCTCTTATCCCTTTTTTCCATCCGATTCCCTTATTCCCTAAGTTCCCCTACCCCCCTAAGGTCACTAATCCCTTATCCTAAATCCCCTTTTCCAAACTCTCAATTGTAAATCCCCAAACCCGAATCCTATAATCCCAAAACATCCCACATTTCCCTAACCAAAATCTATCCCAACAGTCTCTTAATTCTCCACTATTTTTCCCTCCCCTTACAGTCCCTCATTTCATTGTTTTCCCTTGGTGACAAAACAAAAGGTTAAACACATCATCAAACGTAGTCCAAGACAATTTTACATATCAGCACCTATGTCTCCATGGCATCTACTTCTTCATATTATTTTGAGGAGGAGACCCAAAGTGACTCACCTACAGAGGGACATGAACCCAGGAGGCCTCATAGAGGTGGCAGGCATATCAGAGAAGAACCAACCACCCTTGCTGAATTGCAGGCCTGCCCACTTGCCATCTCTTATTTCCGACATCAGTGATGTTATGAATTTTGTGAAAAGGTTGCTAGCATTCAATTTCATCATGAGTTGACTCGTTTGTTTGTACTACGTTTACATGGTGATCAAGCCACTCTAGCTGGTGTCACTTTCACACTTACACTAGAATCCATTTCATTAGCAATCGATATTCCCAACATTGGAGAGTCATGGAACAAGAGACAGAAAATTGACTGGCAGCGTTATGAACCATACATTAAGCCTGGCTTCTTGAGGCAGCTCAAGAGAGTGTTTCCTTTTCGGTATATCAGAGATGAATATGTTGTTTTAATGAAATTGATCATGAAGTATTTCAGATGTTAGGGCCGGTTCTCCCATTTGTATGCTTATCATATCAGGTTGCTCATGCATTTTACTCGGGTAGGGATGATGAACATTCCTTCATGTGGTGAAATATTGAAAGGATGACCACTCTAGTGCAGGACAAAACCCCTTAGTAGCAATTTTACAGTATTTATCATTTTGCTCTTATTAAAATTGTGGTTGTTCATCAGCTTCACTTACAGGGAATCACTTGGGATGATTTCATCTCTCATGAGTTTTTCAGAGCTTCTCAGGGACCTTCAGATACTTTGCACAAGACAGGTGGAACTTCTTATTAGCATGAAGGTCATGAGACACACACTGCTACTATGCCGGTATTTATCACTTATCAAAAAGGCACCAAGCAGTTGTTCGCAACAGCAAAGCGAGTGTTATCTCCACCTGGGGTGGAAGGGGCCTCACTTCCGGCATCAGCATCACAGGTTCAGGACAAAAGAAAGAGGCCAATTTAGGATGAGGGGACTTCAGGTGAGCGGGACTTCATTCTTATTGAGGATGTTGATACAGACATGGGTCCTAAAAGCACAAGTCTCAAAGAGATCATCCAAGAGCAGTAGACAGAAATCAAAGCCTTGTCCTCAACTTGGAGAGGGCTAAGTGGATTATAAAATACTTGGAGCAAAGGAATAAGTAGCTTGAGGACTAGCAGGTGATCATGGAGTTAGAAAACATTAGGGAGAATCGCCAAGCTGCCCAAAGGAGGAGGGCGGAGTTCACTCCACTTGAGCAAGAGATCAACACTGATCGGGAATCATGGCTCGAGAGAGTCAACATCCACTTAGAGATACTACTGGAGAAATCCAACAAGGATAAATACTTGTTGAGACACATGCCATTTCATTATATGGCGGGAAACAAGGTTTGCAAAGCACGAATAAGGAATTTAAAGGCAAATTTGAAGAAGGCTTCAAAGAGGCGAAAGGAGCATGATCGACTTTGGATATTGGTCAAGGCATCCTTGGCTCAACATAGCTCTTGATAAAGAAATTCCAGCTCAAATTTCAAAAAATTTGGAGCAATTTTTGCATTTTGGAAATTTTCAAAAAATAGAGTTTTCCTCCCTATGCGCCGCACCACGTGGCGCTCGCTTTTGCTAGAGGGCTCCAAATCACAAAAACTTTGAATTTTTGGATTTGTCATGAAATTTAATGCTTTTTTACCTAAGGCCAAGAAATTTGGGTAGGTTTTGAGCCCTCAAAGAGGTCAAAAACACTCAAAAAATGACCTCACTGCCCCTATTTTGACACACAAGAAGCAGCCTTGGGAGGTTTGATTTTTGACAAGCCAAATGAAGACCAAATTGAAAAATTCCACTTGGGTTGGAAACTAGACAGGAAGTCCTTTCCAAAAAGCCTACTTGCAGCTGACTTGGACATCAGGAAGGCCTCCAAAAGTGGGTCCAAACAAGAACAACGCATAGAGAATCAGGCGCGGCGCATAGAGGAAAAATTGCTAGTTTGACCCATTTTTGCTCTGCTTTTCGCCCAATTTTGCCTAGTTTGACTTTTTCACTTTCCTAATGGAAAATTTATGATGTAATTTGATGAAAATTGATGGATCATGATCTAAATATGTTATATTTTTACTTGTAGAGGCAGATTCATCAGTTTAGAGGTTGTTTGAAACTGAATGAATTAGTTTCCTTGTTTTTAGAGGCATGCTGTTATGTTGCCTAGATTCTAGTTCTCAGTTTAGGATCAGTTGGATCAGATCCTAAACATGTGAGCTCGACCCCTAGAGGAAAGGAGGAGCTATGTTTGTCTATATTATGTTTTTTTTTAGTCGGACTCTTGAGAAATCCTTGAGCTTCATTGTACACTCACATCAGTATTTTGTCTAAGGAATTGAGACCAGGATTTGCAGCATTCTTTGGGATCCCTATGGAATTTGTTTTGGTATAGTGCTTTCTTATGTCTTTGTGAATTTATTCATGTGTTATATGTATCATTTCTCTTTATTTCTTCTCAACAAAACAAACAAGAGTGTAAGTAGAATACATTGAGAAGTGCAGTGCTCTACTTGAAGTTTGCTTTAGTCTTTAATGTTTTCCACTGTTTGGAGAGGATCCATGGCTTCCCTTGCCCTCTTCAAATCCTCCTTAGTCTGATCCATCCACCTCACTTGATTTATAGTGCCAATTGCAGTTTCCTACCTTGCCCCATCGAAATCCCTGCAAGACTGTGCCTCATTCCCTGCACCCAAAATCTGCCATTCCCTTTGAGCCCATAAAAACACCATTTTATCAAACAAATTCCTTTACATCTATACCTAGCCTAAGATTAGTAGCTATATCAGTCATCTCAAGCCCTTAGTGATCATAACTAGCTGAGTTTGACCCGAAGAGAGCCCTCTTCTGACCTGGTAGGGCTAGCTACCAGGCTGAGCGTGGTTTGATGTCGACCTAGAAGCTTACCTTTTCAACCTGAGGCAAATCTAGGCTCTAACACCCATCATCATCTCATAGTGACTTCTATGCAGTTTTCACCAGCAGTGCCTAGAGAATCCGTCCCAGCTCGAACTTGCCTTATGCAGTTTCGCAACCTTGTCTTCTCCCCAGGCCTCAGGGATATGAAATGATCATGCATCATGGAAGAATAGGAGGTTTATGGATTTGATGTCATCTCGTCATGAGTGACTGCAAATACAGGTACATAAGAAAACATGGTGTGATGATGGATGGGATGAACAAGGGGAGTTCATGCAAGAGGACCTGTTCGTGAACTGAC
The DNA here is from genome assembly GCA_000404065.3 of Pinus taeda. Taxonomy (NCBI): domain Eukaryota; kingdom Viridiplantae; phylum Streptophyta; class Pinopsida; order Pinales; family Pinaceae; genus Pinus; species Pinus taeda. Next base: position 64,759 of record APFE030682991.1, on the reverse strand, counting down.
GAACAAACAATTCATGTAAAGGGATGTGTTCATGAATGGATGATCGTGCAAAGATGTGTTCATGTATGGATGAACGAAAATGTGAAGATGTCTTCATGGGTAGATGAATGAATGAACATAGACATTTCACAAATGGACAAACCTGTCAAGCATGCCAACATATAAGCAAGGAGCAACGTGAAAATGCAACATCAAGTGAGCCCAACAACCATCAAAGACTCTGTACACCTTTCCATGTTGACTTGAATCTGTGACACACCATGATGACATCCACCACCCAACGCCACTACAGCTTGACATACACACCAATAGCAGCACAAATATACCATTACTATCATGTCGAGTCTTGTCATGAGTCATGCCGTCCACATCACTATTGGGCTATATTGTTGATCAATGTAATGTAACGTGGGAGCCCAAGAGACCCACTTGTCATAGAAGAGTCATGTAAAGTTGAAAGGTCATGGAAGAAAAACAGTCATGAGGAAGGTCAAATAGCCACAAGGGTAAGTTCCATGCTTGGCTATAAATACCCCATCATTTGTACATGCAAGGAACTTTTTCAGCTTGGCTCCTCCCACGTAGCCTTGAGAGTACGTAATATTTTCTTTGAGGAATAAGTAGTGGCTCCAATGTCCCACCCACGGAGTTAGTGATGTATGGTGTAACGATGTGTCTTGAAACTTTTGCTTGATTCAGAACCCTACTGATAGAGCAACACATTTTCACACATGTGTTGTAATTGTTGTAAGACTAATCTTGAACACTTGTAATGCATGTTGCTTTAACCTATGTTTAACACTTGAACTGATTCAATTCTTGTAATACATATATATTAATAAAATTGTGTTGTATGAGATGTTAACGCTATCTTGCCTATGTTGGTTACCTCGCCAGATATCAGACAGACCTTTCATGTAAACTTACTATAACAACTGTTTCACTCATGTGGACTCCTCCATTGTGTGTTGTATGTGTTATATTTCCTTGTGTGTTTTGGCTGCTGCATTTGTGTGGATTTCTCCTCTAGAATTTGTTCACATCCTATTGTGTTGTGTGTTCCTAATAGAGTTGGGACTTCCTCCCATCTAACTTGGGACTCACTCTCATCCTCTCCCTCTATGGTGAAATAACCATTGACACAAGTAACAGTAGAAATCACCAGGCACGTGAACCTCACTACTCGAAGACAAAATAGACCACTCTCTTGTTGTGAAAAGCAAGAGATGAGCCAAACATTTAAGATAATGGCAACTAGGCCATTGTACTAGATGGGACTCCTACACCAAATAGTGTGAGGTCTAGTTGGGACTTCATACTTGGGAGATCCCCTAATGTTGGTGTGTACAGCACCATCAACAGAATGCTATTAAGAATCCAATCTAATTTGAAGAAGCAATATTTAAGTTTATTCCATAGACCACCAATAAATGTGCACTGGCTGAATAGACGATCTACGATCTCGATGCTAAATAAACACAATGAATATCATGAGCACACTTATAAGTTCCTCTTATGAATGTTGTCTCATGTCAATGGTTTGCTTTTAAAAATTAATTATAAGAATAATGAGACATTACACTATAAGTGTTGTTTCCAAACCTTGATCCATACTTCCTCCATATGTTGTTCATGACATCCTACTTCCCGCTGATAGGATTCTTTGATAGATAATGTTCCCATGGAACTATATGCCCACTTCAAGTTGTCCTCTTGACATGAGATTAGGATCTTTCAAAGTTGTAAGTTGTTACAAAAGTTTCACCATATTTCACTAGGTAGTTTAGGATGCCAACTATTAGATGTTATTCATTTCTACCATCAATTGTCATTCGCTTCCTCTACCCAATAGTCCTCTATTGTGAATCTTCCCTATGTAGTTATTTGCAATGTTAGACTTTGTTCTATCTCCATTTGTTCCTGTAGCTTTCAAAGTTGTTGCGAAGAATTTTCCTAGAGCAGGGATGTCCTCCCATTATTAACCTCTGAAAAGTGATGCTTATGGATCAATTCCCTATTATTCTTGGCGAGGGTCGAAATTGACAAACCAAGGCTATAAGTGATCAATAGTATCACCTATTGGGGGGGGGGGGGGGTTGAAGGGGTGTAATTTTTATTCTATAAGGATTTCAGAGATCCATCACCACCAAATTTTAGCACTTGACTTCATGGCCATCTTAGAGGGGCCCCTCAAGCCAAGTCCCCTATTCAACGTTCGTTTGTGGAGCTTATCCCAGGTCACAAGGGGAAATTTCTTCTCTAACCTTGAGCCTTCCCATATGAAATATCTTTGAATGTGTCATCAATCATCAAGAAGGGTCATGGGGGGCATCAATTCATAACAATGATACATTGGCATTACTTGTAGCATTTATTTTAGGAGAACTAATTGCCCTCCCATGTTTAGAGATCTAAAAGTCCAACTTTACAGCTTTTCCTAGAATTCAATGAGAATTTCCTCTCATACATTCCGCCTTAGAGAATTCTCAAATTGTGGTTCCCCCAAGTATTTTGATGGTAAGGTGTTGACCTAGATCTCTAGTATGTTCGCTACATCCTGAAGACTATTAATGGAATGTTGAAGAAAATGACATGGTATTTGGTTATAATGATTTCCATGCTTGAGGCCATTGAAAAAATGTATAGGATTTGGTTAAACACTTATGATTCCTACACTTTGGTTGTGCCTAAACCCATCATGTCATGTAGAAATAGTTGGTGGGTAAGAGGCAAGTCATTACCATACATTTGAAGACCTTTGAGCCTATGCTATGAGGTTACAACCTTGAAGAGGCATCCCAATTCTTACACTACCATAATGAAGAGGAAATTAGGGAGAGGGTTTCACTATTAAATTCCCTGAGAGGCTTGGAAGGGGGTAGAAGGGGATCCATTGACTAGAATTGAATAGGAGATAAATAAAACGAAGTTGTAAATATGAGTTTTCCAATCATTTGCAAGCCTGAAATCCGTCAAAATATAACCTAAAAATTCCTAATTCAATTTTTCATAAGATTTAGATAGATCTAAATTGAGCATCATACCTGGATTTTTAGTAATTTGCAAGGAGTGCATGGCTTCATGTGCCACCATAATCCCATCTAGAATTTTTCGTCCTTCCAAAGATTTATTTTTTGGGGGGAAATAAGCTTGGAAACGAACATTTTGAGCCTATTAGAAATGATCTTTGTAATAATTAAGTATATCACATTGAATAATGAAATTGGTTTACACTCACTAGGGTCCTCTACATTCTCCTTTTTTGGTAAAAGGTGATAGATAAGGCATCCAATGCTCTGACATTGCACTTTGGCCTCTGTGATGTTAAGTTTTTAGATTGTTTTATTGTGTATCAATTAATTTAGCCCCAATTGAATGCTTAAGTTGGCAATATTTCCAATTACAATTAATCCTTTTATTCATCAATAATAATTGAAGAGAGACAAATAAATGCAATGACAAAGGAGACAATCAACGCATCAACAAGAGACACCATATTTGGTCAAAGACCAGGGAAAAACCCCACAAGGGGGAAAACTCTTTGAAACTATTCACCTATTATATTTGCATAAAAATTTCCAGCAAATATTACAACAATCCCAATAAAATATCATCTCAAAAAATAACCCAATACAAAGCTAAAACAAACTTCTGAATTCATTGTGGTACAAAGAGAAACCCTTTAATTTACAGTCGATTATTGTAAACTTCATTCAAATGTGAAAACCCTAACTAAAAACCCCAGTCACTCCCTTCAAGTTGACATGCGAGCAACGATAGACTCCCAATCGCTCTCTTGGCGTCTACAAGTGTCTGACTACAGTCAATTTAGCCCAATGTCATGTGTGCGACAAGAAAACAAAAACCCTAATTTGTATGAGTTGTAAACCTGAAACTTTGAACCCTGTGTGAGCTTCCTTCATCGAACCTGCGCAAGCCAATTCATAAAGAAGAGAAGAATATTCTTGGCTGGTTTCCAAATGAGCTCTATGTAACTTGTATTTATAGGCTTTCATGGATGTCCAATAATGTCCATTTGATGTTGAGGTTGACCTATGCAAATGTCCATGTGTGGGTACATAAATTCAAAATCCAACTTTTGCTTATCCAAATGAGCTAATATTTAGGTCAATTTTGGTCCTCTCGAAAGGAGGAACTCAATGGCATCATAATATCCATCATATCGATTGTCTGCGGTGGAATTCGACCATAGTTTCAGATTTTAACACTCCCTGTCAACTAGGGAGGATTCCACCTATCAAAATTTGCCCATCGATCAATATGTCATCCTATCACCGTATGTCCCACCTCTTCTCAACTCTATCTCCTTAATCATTATCGAATCTAAATAAGAATAATGATTAGGGAGTAAACGTTGCGACCGTCTATCTCATCAGAGATAATATATCAATGTGAAATCATATTGGAGTGATACTACTCTACCCAAAATCTCATGGTGGGGGGGCTACTACTACGACCCAATATTGAGCAATAGGTGATATAGGAGAGGTAAGTAAACCCATCCTATTTCCTACTAATCCTTTTAACAAAGGCCCTCAAGATTCATGTGGTAGAACACCTACATCATAATCCTACCTTGGGCGAGATACCTGACTTAGAAAATGTAAGGATCACATGCCCCCAAGCCTCCTCAACCCATTGGCTAGATGGGGAGGGACAATCCAAACAAGCCTAGCTTGTGGGTATGATGCCAACTGGGGTATAGTCTAAAAAAAAAGAAGATATTTTTAGCTACTACTCCAACCCCATGGGTAAAATATAGGGTTAAACCATATTGTCTATAGATCTCTCAACCCTAGTGGCTCTCTATCTCACTTCCACACTCTAGGAGCTCAAACACGGGGGAACAGTTGGCTCTGTGTCCTCGATCAGCGATGCCCCTTATCAAAATTTGTCACATCCATTAGTCCAAGATACTCTCTGAAGACCAAGAACTTCCCTTTCGGCAAAGCCTTAGTGAGAATATCTACAATATGCTCATCTGTCGATATGTGATGGAGACGAACAACTCCTCTTTATATCATGTCTCGAATGAAGTGGTACTGAATCTCTATGTGCTTGGAATTGTCATGAAATAGATGATTCTCTGCCACAGGGATCCCACTCTCATTTTTGCAATATATCATGGTGGTGTCTAGGACATGCTCAATAGCTCTCCAAATAGCTTCCTCAACCAAACTACTTCGTAGCTAGCCATGTTAGTGCTAATATACTCTGCCTCAGTTGTACTCATTGTTATGGACTTCTTCTTCCTACTCATCTAAGATTTCATGGGAAATATAAGACTAAAACATCATCCATACATTCTCTTCCTGTCAATAACATTTCCTGCCCAGTCACCATTGGCGTATCCATGAAGTCAAACATCTCTGGAAGAATATCTCCGACCAAGAGTCATTGTCCCATGAAAATATCTCATAATGTGCTTGGTAGTGATCCAATGTGCATGGAGAGGCTCAGTCGTGAATTGGATTAATGTGTTCACCACATAGCATATTTCTGGATGGGTGCTCACAATGAACAGGAGAACCCCAATCAACTCTCTATACTCAAATGTATTCGCCAAATTGGGTCCTACAGCTTATCCGCATAACTCATCAAATTTACCAGTGTGGGTAGGGACTTTCATTTCTTTATTTTAAATCCTTCTAACAACTTCACAACATATTTTACTTGTGAAAGGAAAATCTCTCTGGGCCTTTTCCACACATCAAGGCCTAGAAATTAGTGCATGAGTCCAAGGTCCTTCATCTCAAATTCATAGGTTATCTCCCTCTTAAAGTCAATCATTAGATGCTCACTACCTCTGAATAATAGATCGTGAACATATAAAACCAAAATCAATCGCATTTCTTGGACTACCAAGTTGAAGTAGAGGTTTGGATCGACATTGCTTCTTGTGAATCCCAGCTTCACCAAATAATTGACTATGTCCATGTACCATGCTTTGGGGGCTTGCTTCAACCCATACAATTCCTTCTTCAATCTACAAACATGTGCCTTTTGATCCTCTACTTCGAATCCCCATGTTTGCTCAACATACACTTCTTCTTGTAATGTGCCATGAAGGAATGCAACCTTCACATCCATTTGATGAAGGTTCCATCCTTGACTTGCAGCAAGGGAAAATGTCAAGCAAATAGGTGTATTTCGAGCCATAGGTGGAAAGATATCATCATAATCTCCTTATTTCTGTGAGAATCCTAAAGCCACAAACCTTGCCTTGTATTTCTTAATGCTACCATCGACTCCATACTCGATCTTGAATATGCACTTTGAAGTTACCACATTTTTCCCCATTGGTATGATCACAGTGTCCCATACATCATTCTTCACAATAATTTCATATTCCAAGGCCATAAAATCTTTCCAAACATGTTATTTTATGGCTTCTTCAAATGTGGGAGGTTTGACTTGAATCATAGTACTCATGGCTGCAACATATCCCTGGTACCTGCATGGCTGCTTCCTTTCCCTAAATGATCCTCGAGCGAGAACATGTCTCTCAAAATCCTGTAGAATGTCATTTAGAAAAAGTGGTTGCTTCCTAGTAGGAGGATCAATTGGAGGAGGATCTAAGCAATGCATAGGCTCCATGGGATCATCAAAAATATCAATCTCAGACTCGGGCATGAAAGGACCATCTATAATTTCCATATCATAATTCCTATTCTCTGGAGTAGGAGGTGAAGGAAGGTCCTTTGATTTTTCCAAGGGCGAAATCTTCATTGAATGTAACATCCCTGCTAATTTCAACCTTCCTTTCACTAGGTATATATATTCTAAATGCTTTAGATTCTTCACAACATCCAACAAATGTACCTTTTCTTCCTGTAGCTTCCAATTTGTTTATTTTGTCCTTTGTCATATGAAAATACATAGGACATCCAAATATGTGGACATGACCAATGTCGTGCTTGACACCTGTAAACACTTCTTTGGGGGTATTAATTTCCAAAGCTTTAAGAGGCTCCCTATTTTGAACATATAAGATAGCATGTGAAGTTTTGGCCCGAAGGAACTTAGGAAACTTTTGATCATGGAGCATTGCTCGGGTAGCTTCTACTGTAGCCCTATTTTTCCTTTCATCTAGACCATTTTTTCAGGAGTATATGGCACAATTTTTTCCCCCTTGATACCCTCCTTGCCAAATTCAATGAATGCATTTGACATGTATTCTCCACCATTATCTGACCTGAATATTTTGATCTTGTTTCTTGTTTGATTTTCAACCAATGCTTTGAACTCCTTGAATGTTTTGAAGGCTTCATACTTATGCTTCAAATAATGCATCGATGTTTTCCTTAAAAAATCACCATTGAATGTGATGTAGTAGAGATGGCCACCAATAGACTCCACGGGCATCAGAACACCTATGTTGTAATGAATGAGATGGAGGATGTTATTTGTCTTGTTCTCACTATAGGGGAATGATCCCCTAGTCTTCTTTCCACTCACACAACCTAGACATACTCTATCATAGATCCTTTCCCTTGATGAAGGAAACACTCACCCCTTTGTCTTCCAAAGTGGATATTAATACCAAATTCTTATTCAACCTAGGAACATACATTACATCATGTAGAAAAATAGATTCACTAGAATTTAAATGAAATTTTAAGGACCCAAAGCTTTAATGGATAAGTGAAGTTGTCTCCAAGAATGATTTTCAAATTTGACTCCCTCTCTAAAAAATTAGATAGAACTTCCTTATACCAAAGAAGTGATGAGTGGCCCTGCTATCAACCAACCAACTATCCCATGAATATGGAGGAAATGAACTAGTAGGGGAAGAAATAAGAATATATCTAGATTGATTTGCAACATTACTTTCATACCTGGAGAATTTTGACTTCTTTTGTGGATGATGATATTATTCATGATCACTTGGAGCATATCTTCTTCTTCTTTGATCTCTTCCATTGTGGTCATTTCTTCATTCATCTCTTCTTCTTTGATCATCGAACATGTTGTCATTTCTTGTAGTATTGTAGTGTGGTTTGTTGTTCTTCTCAGGGCAATCTCGAGCATAGTGGCCTTTCTTATGACAATTGTAGCATTCGATGTGCATGTATTCCTTTCTTCTACTTGGATTTCGAGGAGGATGCTTTCTTGAATTTGATGGACCTCCTTTCCCTTTCTTCTTCTTCTTGTCATGAGTGATGAATGCATTAGGCTCTCCTTATTCATGCTTTTGAATCCTTCCTCTTGATATCATCCTTTCTTCTTCTTGAGTAATATTTCCAACAATTTCAACAAATGGTGAGAGGACATTGTTGTTTCTTATAGTAGTAATGAAGGTTTCCTAAACAAGTGGGAGACCTCTTAAAGTTATGATCATCAATTCTTTGTTAGACACATTTTCCCCAATTCCTTGCAATTGGTATCTAAGGTGACATATCCTCATAATGTAGGATTTCACTGACTCTCCTTTGTTCATTTTCATGTCTTTGAGTTGATATTTTAAGGAGATGATTTCATTCAAATTGTATACTTCATACATGCCAACTATCTTATCATACATGTCTTTAAAGCTTCTCAGATTTCCAACATATGCAAGTATATTATCTTGTAAACCATCAGCTATAATTTGATTTTCTTTTAACGCACCTTCCTTGTGATTTTTCTTGGTGGCAGTGGAAGCATTCTCTGGAGGTTCAAGTCCAATTCCTTGAATGTAGTCTAAAACATCATTGTCATCAGCTATGATATCCAACTTGACTTTCCAGGTAGCAAAATTGGATGAGTTACCCAACCTCTCATTTTCCTTGAAGAAGGAAGACATATTGATTTGACTAGATTTGATCCTTCAACTTTCCAAAGATGATTGCTTCAATGTTTGTCTACTCTTGGGCTTGTCCTTCACCTTAGCTCTAAAACCATGTTAAGTGTTTAGATTGTTTTATGTTGTATCAATTACTTTAGCCCAATTCAATACTTCAATTAGAAATATTTCCATTTATAATTATCATTTCCATTCGTCAACAGTAATTGAATATGGAACAGTAAATTCAATGAAAAAGGAGACAATCAACACATCAACAAGAGACACTAGATTTGGTCAAAGACCAGGGAAAAATCCCACAATGGGGAAAACCATTTGAAATTATATCGATTATAGTTTCATAAAATGTTTCAGCATAGAGTACAATGAGCTCAATACAATATCATCTAGCAGAATAACCCAATATAAATCTCAAACATACTTCAATATTCATTTTGGTATAGAGAGAAACTCTTTAGCTTATGGTTAACTATGGCCAGCTTCAGTAAACTGCAAAAACCCTTAATCAAAACACCAATCACTCCCTTCATGTTGACATGCAAGCGACTATAAGCTCCAAATCACTCTCTTGGCCTTTGTAAGCATGTGACTGTGATCTATTTAGCCTAGTGTATTACGTGCTGCTAGAAAATAGAAACCCTAATCAATATGAGCCACAAACCTAAAAATTCAAACCCTCTGTGAGCTTCCTCCATTCAACTTGTGCGAACCAATTCAAAAATAAGAGAAGAAGATTCTTGGTTGGCATCCAAATGAGCTCTAGCTCACTTTTATTTATAGGCTTTCATGGTGTCGAATAATGTCTATTTGATCTTGAAGCCAACCTGTCCAATTGTGCATGTGTGGGTACATAAATTCAAAATCCAACTTTTTCTTGTCCAAATGAGGTGATCTTTAGGTTGATTTTGGTCCTCTCAAAAGTAGGAACTCAATGCCATCATCATCTCCATCATATGATCTATCCAAGGTGGAATTTGACGTAGTTCCATATTTTAACACGAGACGCCTCCACTACCTTCCAAATGTCCTCCCCAATGATTGACTAATAAACTTTAAAAAATTTATTGGTGAAATCATCTAGTCTAGGGGCCTTATTGTGGTGCATCTCCTTATTAGTAGCCTGTACATCCTTGTTACACATCCATTTGGGCACATCAATTCCAACATCTACGTTAGTGTTTTAAGGCTCATCAAACCCTAATTTTAGTTGCTTGATGCCCTAAACAAGTCACCCCTTTGAATGCCTCCTTCCTAGAAAGTTTCATGATTTGAAGACATCCTGAAATAGCCTCTAGAGGGACCAGTGTAGGTAAGCCCCTATAAAGGTGCGCTGCAGAGCAGTTGATTCCACTGCCAGGGTGCTCTGCAGAACACTTAGGCCTCCTTTCACCTGCGCTAGGTGAGAATGAGTGAAACTCACATAGGGTTTGGAGAATATTCTTATCTTTTGGAGTCATCTAGAAGGTTACCTCACTTATGAACTCTTATGATCTCAAAAATGGATGAGGAATGAGTTAAGGTGCATCCTATCCTCTCATCCCTTCCTCCGTGGAACTAATTCTATGTATGGAAGGCCATTCAATGCCACCATTTATGACAAAACATCCTTCATCTTCCTATAAATTGACCACTCATCTAAGTGATCAAGGGATGGATAATGTTGAATTGTAAGGAGATAATGTTTCTATGAGATTTGGCTTTGAAGCAAGTATTGTAATGCTACAAGGTTGTCATGCTTTTGATGTGATGTGGATGGGATTCAGGCTAAAGGAATGGCCTTGAATCAGGAACCAATGGTTGTAATTCCTTCTTCTATCTAAAGAAGTGTTTTAAAATTTCTCCCATATGTTTGTATTGTTTCATAATTCTTATATGTGTGAATTGTATCTGATTCCTTTCAGTTATATTCAATAGATCGTGTGCTTTGATCAATTATTTTTTCTGTTGTGTTTACAGGTACTTCTCAACCGTATTAAGTACGAGAAGGAGCGACAATATCGATACAATGGAGACAAGAGGAAAATTGAACTACAAGTAGGTCTTCTCATCTTCTCATATTATCTATTTCTTACAAGAAAAGTCTAAAACGCTTTAAACTGTTGTTCTAGATACAACTACTTATCTAGGGAATTAGTATTTATCTGTACATACCAAATTATCCAAAACAAGTTGGTGACTTCACTTTGCAGGACATTCTTGTAGACCCTACTTGTGTTCATTGATTGTAATTCAGCTTTTTTCTGTGAATTTTGGTCAAAAATTGAGGTTATATGACTCTTGAGTGGCCTCTTAGGAATCAACATAGGCTTGGTTAGGGGATAGTGCTCTGCAGAGCACCCTTGAGTGAGAGACAGTGCTCTACAACATAGTTGGACCCTCTTTGACCTGTGATGATCCACCTTAGGGGAAATTTTCACCTTTGGAATGTGTTTTTGCCAACATTTCTCTGCTTGTTTGCTTGTTTATTGATCAATGAATGTTATGTCTGAGAGAACAAGTTTCTATCTCCTTATGTAGCCCTGCTTTGATTCAATTGATTAATGTTTCTTAAATGTTTTCTTCATCATTATCAGTCTATAATCAAAGTTATAATATAGTTTATTAATCTTTGTTCAAAAGAAAGTGTCATAAATTCTTCTTTTCCTTCGAAACAGAACTGTCATAAAAGTCTTCATTCTTGTTAAAGATTGATTGATTGTATGTGCATAGTTTCCATTTTTTTCATCATAACATTAAGGGATTCAAAAATAAAAACTTGCATTTTCCATATTGTATTTTGTGAATGTTTGAAAGGAATAGCTAGGTAAATTGCATTAGATGTGCTCTTTGCTCTTTGTCAAAGATCTGATTACTCTGTCCCTACTAGCTAAGGTTTCCATTGTTTAATTGAATGAAAATAATGCTTATCATATTAGTTGGATTTGAGGAATTGTAAAACTACATCATGTGGTGAACCTTGAAAGGAAAATTCTAAAGAAGATCAACTTAAAATTTATCTAAATTTACCTAATGGAGCATTTTCACCTAATGAAAAACATTTAGTGGTTCTAGGTTAGAGACGTGTTCCGACATCATAAAATAAAGCAATTGTTGCTAACTTTTCTGCAACACATCCCGAGTGTGATACCTCATTCAACATACATGAGTATATCATAGCTCATCCACCTACCTTTGGGTATATATGGCGGTGTTACAATACATAAAGTATATGGGAATGCTCTCACTGTGTTGTTTTTCATTAGACAACGCTTATACAGACTGGGTCTCCACGTACCTTCAGGTATATATGGGAGGACAAAAATAGGTTTCTATCCATCCTTAGGTAACCAATTCAACTACCTTGTACACTGTGAGACACCAAACATAGCATTCAGGGAGATTGCCTCCTTGTACTTCTTATTTCGCCAGGAGGTATTCTGCAGTTCATAGTTGCTTGGTAAACCTTTTTCCTAGATTATCCCTCTTTTGTGTTGCTATGTTACTTTGATTAAAATAAAATTAATTTACCACAGATAACATCCTCCACGCTCACTCCTTAGTTTATCTTAGGTTGTAACATATGATGACAAATCCAAAGTGCACCAATCAAGGAATTCCTTTTGATGGGAATCCTAGTCTTTTTCCTCCTTCCAGGAATATTAGTGCTCCTTCTATGGCAACATTGTTCCTTCCGAGATTTACCATTGGCTTTCCAGTATGGTTGTTTTCAAGCTCCTTGGTTCAAAATATTGTGGTTTCTCCGCAATCAAGTACACCTCCAATTGGACAAAATCAACCTCCAGTTGCTCCTAAAGTTGACCCTTTTCCTTCTTCCTTGGTTGTTTATTCCTCCCCTTCTTCCTCTTCGCCTACTGAAAGTATTGGTACTAGTAACCCGGTGGCCAAGAAGAAGAATAAAGGGAAGAATAATAATAATAAGCAAATTTAGCAGAGGGGCAACCAAGAAGCCATTGCCTTGAATGCAACATCTGATGAGAAACCATCCATCAAGCCTCACAAAGTTCGATATTCATGCAAACTTTGTGCGGGACACCATCTTCTTCGGAATTGTCCCGATATTCCTTAGATCTTAGAAGAATGGTCTTCTCGTTCATATCATCTTGTGTCATCAACTTCTGGAGATCATGCTGGTGACACACCATTAACTAGTGGTAATAAAGTTCATGGAAAGAAGGGTAAAGTTAAGTTTCCCTATAGGTTATGTGAAGGGAATCACCCCATTCACCTTTTTCCCTATCCGAATGAAGCCAAAAAGGTGTTGGATAACCATCTTGCTTCACCGCAACAGCTTCCATCTGCTTATAGGAGACGCTACCTTAATCCTTCACTAGTTGATGAATTGACTGACTCAAATCAACTGTCGGTCAAACCCACTCTCTCTGAAGGTGAATCCTATGAGTCTATATCCAACCCAAATCAACAGGTCGACGTAATAGTTGACGTGATTTCACCTTCAGTTAATCGTAACTTTCCCAAAGATATTGAATACAATACCACTCACGTTCTTTTCATTTCTTCAGATTCGAATGAGCTTGGAGGAAACCCTACTGTTCCATCAAGACAGGAGGAAAATCCTCCCATTCTTACAGTACCCCCTCCAAGTAGTCTAGTCACTTCCATTGATTGGAATTGACTGGCAGGATTTTGTTTTCCTTCTTATGTTCCTTTCTATATCATAGTACATGTTTGTAATATGATTTTATCTGGAACTATTATAGATGAAGGTGCATCTGTGAGTGTTATTTCTTCAGTTGCTTAGAAAGTGCTCGGTTCGCCGCTGCTTATGCCTATTACCCAGAATCCGTTGGATTTTAATAGAGGAACTAGTAAACCAGTAGGCATCCTCCCTTAGTTACCTATTATTATGGGAGGAAAAATTATTTATTTGAATGCGATGGCAGTCCCAGGCCCTTTAGATTATAATTTACTTCTTTGGCACAACTATGTTTATGACATGGGAGCTATTGTTTCAACACTCTTTCGAGTCATTTGTTTCCCGTATGAAGGTCGAATTGTCACCATTGACCAGCTTTCATTTCGTGGTCGAAATATGGTTTCAATTCAACCATCTTCCCTAAATGGTCCTTTTGTACCAATGGTATCGTCCCCGCCACGAGTTAATTATGTGGCAACTAGTTCCATGCCTACATCAACAGATCATCAATTCCATGATGTTGTAAATTATGTACTAGGAGAATTGGAACCAGATCTCTCCTTCCAAAGCATTGCCCTCCCATCTGATGAGAACCTCTTGGAAGTCATGACCTCGTATGGGTCGTGAACAAGGAATATGAGGATAGTTATTTTACTCTGTCAACCTCATAAGAAAATGAAATAGGTTCATGAGGAGAGTTCCTTGTCTTGTGTCAACCTTGTTAAAAAATGAAATAAGGAATATGAGGATAGTTCTTTTACTGTGTCAACCTCATTAAAAAATAAAACAGGCCTACGAGGATAGTTCCTGGTCTTGCATCAACCTGTTAAAAAATGAAACCAAGGGTATGAGGATAGTTCCTTGTCTTGTGTCAACCTCGTTAAAAAATGAAACCAAGAATATGAGGATTGTTATTTTCCTATGTCAACCTCATCAAAAAATGAAACAACTCCTATGAGGATAGTTCCTTGTCTTGTTTCAACATTGTTAAGAAATGAAACCAAGGATATGAGGAGAGTTCTTTTACTATGACAATCTCATTAAAAAATGAAACAGGTCTATGAGGATGGTTCTTTTACTGTGTCAACCTCATTAAAAAATGAAATAGGTTCATGAGGATAGTTCCTTGTCTTGTTTCAACCTCGTTAAAAAATGAAACCAAGGGTATGAGGATAGTTCCTTGTCTTGTTTCAACCTCGTTAAAAAATGAAACCAAGGGTATGAGGAAAGTGCCTTGTCTTGTGTCAACCTCGTTAAAAAATGAAACCAAGGGTATGAGGATAGTTCCTTGTCTTGTGTCAACTTCATTAAAAAATGAAACAAGGAATCTGAGTAGAGTTCCTTGTCTTGTGTCAATCTCATTAAAAAAAGAAACAACGTCCCCTGGGGCAAAGTTCCAAGTCGAATATTTGATTAGATATTGTAAAATCCTAGTCAAGTCTTTCACTTGATCTCGTAGAAGAACCTTCATTCCATTCACTAATAGCCATGAGTAGTCTACTTAGGTGAATGTAATGAAGCTTGGGGGACATGCACCTAGTGGTAAAATTAAGTTTCCCTGTAGGTTATGTGAAGGGAATCACCACATTCACCTTTGTCCCTATCTAGATGAAGCGAACAAGTTGTTGGATAACCGTCCTGCTTCACCGCAACGACTTCCATCTCCTTACAAGAGACTCTACCTTTCATCATGACAGGGGCATGTAAACCAATCTCAAGCATATTTTTTTATTTCAAGCTTTTGTAAGAATGAAACTGAATCCAAGCATAGTTTTTAATTTCATGCTTGTGTAAAAATGAAACTGAATCCAAGCATAGTTTTTTGTTTGAAGCTTGTTTAAACATGAAACTGAATCCAAGCATAGTTTCCCATGGTTCAAGAGTGTGTAAAAATAAACCCATCTTCATTTTAACCCTCCTAATTTCCATTCTATTAGCCTCTTTTGTGAGATGAGCCTTGGTTGTTTTCATCCCATCACCACCATCCCTTTGGCCGATCATACACTTTCACTTGGTTGTTTTAACCTTTTTTGAGGAACAGTTGCAATGATTGGTCTTATTAGCCACCCTCTTCACATAAATCAACATGTTTTGAGAAGTTCCAACATCACCGGAACCAGTTGCTATCCTAGACACCACTTGTTCCTCAAAGTGGAGTCCCCTTTAAGCTCTTTTCAGACTCTCTAAACATGAAAAGATTGTCAAGTGCTTGTCCTTTCCAGCTCATTAATGGATTGGAAACGATATCTCTCTTGTATTATTTTACGCTTTTTTGGGCTTGAGAGATTAATTTACGAAAAAGAACTTGTGGAGTTTTCTTTTCGTCCCTTTTCAAACTCTCTAAACATGAAAAGGACCAAGTTATCTTTGTCATTAAACTCGTTAAAACATCAAATAGCGACAAACTTATCCATCTAGACAAGACCGAGTTTCACCTTTGCTAGACTCGTTAAAACATAAAACAGTGATGGATTCACCCGAAGGGTGAAATTATACAACAAGCATATGTTATCCTCCTTAAGTTTGATAAAAGATAAAGAGGTATTGGTCAGCAATGATTATGGAAAATGGAAAAAGGGGAAAACCACTTTATGGTAGTAGGTTGCTCTTGAACATGACCCTTTCACTTCATCTCCGTGACTATTTGGGTTGGGTTATCTGCTTGATGGTTATCATACCTATGGTCTATCACACCATCCATCACTTTTGTTTTTGGGTCAATGCTGCCAATTCATTCAGACTATTTGGGTTGGATTATTAGCTTGATGGTTATCACATCATTGGTCTACAATACCATCCATCACTTTGTTTTGGGTCAATGGTACCAATTCATTTCAGTGTCATTGACATGTTCAAGACAAGTCATTCAGTCAAAATTCATCCTTTGCAATACCATAAACCTTCATTTTCATGACCGCCATTTTTGAACCTTGTGTCGCCAGTCAAATTCCATCTCTAAAAATCACTACACTCGTTTCGTGTCATTGATGTGGGATACATCAAGGCCCTCCTGCGATGAGTCGCTTCTTCTTGACATCAATTCATTATCCAAAAAATTGACTTAGAAACACCCTTCCAATACCTTGAGGCTTGCATACATCAATGGCGGTTTTCTCACTTCCGGTGATAGGAATACATCAATGGCCTTCGACCGAAAGACTTTGTATTATGTTTGACATCAAATCATCCATTCACACCATGCAGAATGTACTATGGTACCTTGAGGATCATTATCATTATCGGTGATTTTTCTCGCATTTGTTAACATCTTACATCATTGGCTGGTAATCAAATGGTGTTTTCCCATGTTCAACTTCAGATCACATATTCACATGGTTAGACTCGTACTTGAGCGAACGATTGAACGAGATAGAAGACCGTAGATCTAGTTTCATCCATTCAGGCTGTGATTTCATTTATACTAAATCATATGTACAATGCCTTTATATTGATGGTCATTCTGATCATGGGTCTATATCTATCGACAACTGTTTATGTACATGTAATGAAAGTTTATAAGTTGAGCATGCATATGCCTTCCCTCAATGATTCATGTAAAATCAAATATCATGATATATGTATTGTAATTGATGCAGGTCACCTTCCACTTCCATACCTCCTCATCACATTGCAAAGCATTTCATTTGACGTTGGCATTTTTCCGAATTCATGCTTTAGGGGGCAGCTGTTATAGATCCATTTGGGCACATCAATCCCAACTTCCAGGTTAGTGTTTTATGGCTCATCAAACCATAATTTCAGTTGCTTCATGCCCTAAACAAGTCACCCCTTTCAATGCCTCCTTCCTAGAAAGTTTCATGAATTGAAGACATCCAAAAATAGCCTCTAAAGGGACCAGCGCTGATAAGCCCTTAAAAAGGTGCGCCACAGAGAAGTTGAGTCCACTGCCAAGGTGATATATAGAGCACATAGGCTTCATTTCACCTACACTGGGCCAGAATGAGCGAAATTCACATAGGTTTTGGGGAATCTTCTTATCTCTAGGACTCATCTAGAACGTTACCTCACTTATCAACCCCTCCGAGCTTGAAAATGGATGAGGAATGAGTTAAGGTGCATCCTATCCTCTCATCCCTTCCTCCATGTAACTAATTCTAAGTATGGAAGTCCATTCAATGCCACCATTTATGGCAAAACCTCCTTCATCTTCCTATAAATTGACCACTCATTGAACTGATTAGGGGCTAGATTATGTTGAATTGTAAGGAGATAATGCTGCTATGAGATTTGGCTTTGAAGCAAGCATTGTAATGCTACAAGTTTGTCATGCTTTTGATGTGATGTGGATGGGATCCAAGCTGAAGGAATGGATTTGAATCAGACACCAATGGTTTTAATTCCTTATTCTATCTAATAAAGCATTTGAACCTTTCTCCCATATGTTTGTATTGTTTCATAATGCATGTATGTGTGAAATGTATCTAATTCCTTTCACTTATATTCAATAGATCACGTTCTTTCATCGATTCTTGGTTTTATGTTGTGTTTACATGTACTTCTCAAGTGTATTAAGTACGAGAAGGAGCAATGGGATCGATACAAGGGAGATGAGAGGAAAGCGGAACTACAAGTAGGTCTTCTCATCTTCTCATCTTATCTATTTCTTATAGAAAAAGTCTAAAATACTTTAAATTGTTGTTCTAGATGCAACTACTTATCTAGGGAATTAGTATTTATCCTAGATACGAAATTCTCCAAAATAATCCTCATAGTTAATTTCATGTAGAAGTGTTGCATTCTATACTTTGTTTACACTTGAGGGAATATATCTAGTTATATGCATGATTTCCCCTTATCAATCTATTACCAGCTTAGAAAGGATATTTTGAAAGTATTGGATCAGCTCCTAAGAGATCTGATAATGTGTTTCCAGCTTGTTGCCCACAATATCTCTTAGGGAGGAGATTCTATTATGGTGCCTATGTTGTAATACATACTTATGGAAAATTTATGTATTTTTCACCCCCTCCTTTAGCGATTGAATATGTGATTTTTTCCTCCACAAAATTTCCCTGTGCTTCCAGGATTCCTTTAACATCTAAATATTTTCTTCCTTTTCCTTAACCAGGTTCTTTTATCGTCCATGTAGGGTTACCTCCTACTGAATTTCGATCATTTTTCCCTCCAACTTTTATTTTTCTTCTAAGATATCTCAAAATCACCCCTTATTCCAACCGTTTATTTTCCATTTTATATGTTTTAAATTTTTATATAAAGAAAACGTTCTTGAGCCTCCAATGTATCCTATCTCCTCACACTATTTTTTGATGTTTTCATAAAACTCTAGATGTTGAAGCTAGAATAATTCAAATTTGAATCAGAAATTGCAAGGGCATGCCTCCAGATTTGGATTAGGGCATATCGCCCAATGATCCAATCTATGACTAGGGAGGATTGATGCTTCACTAAATACATCTCATCCCAATATGTTCTCTGAAGTAATAAAATATTCTAATCATTATATTATTTGTTGTTGGCCCCCTCGTCTATTGTTCCATGTGAATACCCCATTAATTGTGTCAATCTTAATGAGGAAAAGAGAATAAATAGTGTCATAGAAAGAAACTTCCTCCACCTCCAATCATTAGATTCCCCTTCTCTTCTCACACAATGAATTGATAAAAATAAAATCACCCCCTATAATCCATGGATATGGGCGAATCAGGTATCTAATATGGGTGATTGAGTTAAGAAACAAAATTATCATGAGGTGTGTCTAGGCTCGACTCCTTCTGATACCCTCTCTCCTCCTCACCTGCAACTCTCCCTCTAAATCAATTTCATCTTACTGAACTTTGACCAGTGAGGAATTTGATTTTACTCGAGTAACTGGGTATCTGCCTAGTTTGTTTTCCAAATAGCCATCGAAGTCCTTATTATAATATTTGAGTTGAGTATTCAACAACCCAAATTAGATTCGAAATAGTACCTCAGATCATACTGACTTGATCCTGATCTTCTTCTTGAAGTTTCACCCACAATTAGATTAATACCCTATCTAACCACCTTAATTACACTGCTAAGCCTCAGAGCATAGAAAACATTTTAGTCACTCGGATGTCATGGTCATCCAATAATATCACTAATCCTCTTGAGTGCCCTTTAGAATCTATAGCAATTGATTGGTATTTCCTTCAACAATTGTTAGTGGGGGTGTATAGGGCCTTCCTTGACAATTTAGCTTCCTATATATGTTGAATTTTGGTAGCATCAGATGTCCTCTAAGTCTCAATTGTTGCAAGGAGGCTTAGACACATGTCTTCTCCAATACCTAGAAATCATTTTAAGAAAATAGCACTTGGAGACAACTTTATTAAAATAATTTATTATTTTTAATAGGACCCTAAGTCTAAAATTAGGAAATTAAAATAATTAAAGGGCATTAATCTAAATTGTGGGTGAATCTTCTAGAAGAAGGAAGAGATCAAGTCAATATGATCCTAGACATTGATTAGAATTTAATCTCAGTCGTTGATTGATCAATGGGAGAACTATAAGAGAAGGCTTGATGGGCACTTGAAGGATACATAGAGAGAGTTCAAAAGATCGAATTTCTGAAGCAGAGCAGCTACCAGTGAGAAATTCGAGGTGAGCTTTTGTAGTGGGGGGGCAGGGATAGTATCTGAAGGGAAATCTTTCTTGGTCAGAGAATATTCAATAGAGAAGGCAAAGGGAGATCCAGCAGCGGAAGCATGGAGCTAGAGGGATTGTTGGAGAGCCACGTAGGGCCATGCAAAGGCAGGATAGAAGCCGAGATGAAGTTTGAAAATTTGTTGAAGGAATCGATTGCAAAATCTGGGAGCCAGGGTGTGAGACCAAGAGGCAAAAATAGAAGTTCCTAGGTAGACAATCTATCACATGGAGGAGTGACATTGTCCCCAGAATGTTTGACATTTTGCTGATAGAGAGACTACATAGAGACAACATAGAGGCATCTAGAGGCAACTAGGGGCATTCATTCAGGGGTTAGATCAAGCAGGAAGGTAATCTCACAGATCTCTCTATCAGTGATATTCTCTATAACTGGATTGCAGGGAAGGCATCTAAGAAGTTCTATTTAAAAATTACTACAACATAATAATAAAACCCTCAGATTCGTTGCACCGATTTCCTCACATTGGGTTTTCCTAGGGACATTTGTCCAAAAATAACTGTGTAAATGTGTGTTGTATCTATTTCTTGTTTAGATTCTTATTTCAGCATATTATTTTTAAATAGTGAATGTTGCAATTGTATTTACTTCAATATTTTCCGTAAACACAATAAATAACTTGTATGGATTAACAAGTGGGAGAAGTAACATCAATTTGTTACAATAGGGATTCGAGGTTTAAGAATTTTCACATGGTATCACAACTGCAGGTGAAGCAAGAAGAGCAGAGTTGGAAGGCCTAGCGTTGGAGGAGGAAGGGAGTTCAAAATTCTTGCAGAGGTAGCAATTCAAATCCCTAGAGGGTTTGCGTAGTTCAGGCCAGCAAGGGTAGATTTTCATGGTAAATCTCTCTCTGAGTGAGTTGACAGAGAGGTAAGATTTCCACATCGAAATCTTTCAATGATAGAAGGAGAAATGCAGCAATAGCTTCATCAAAGAGGGGTTTCTAGTGTCACACAGTTTTCTGTAGGTAGTTGTTAGGCAGAAAGCCATCCGAGGGAAGAGAGGGACACAGTCATGGGAATTCTTCCTCGAAGGGCTTCCAGCCAAGGGGTCTGAATTCTCACTCGCTAACCAGCAGTAGAGAGGGGAAGATCTACAAGATACAGCAAGGAGTGTGTAGGCCAATCTAGTGTTGCATAGAGGAGAAAGGAGGATATTCAATTTTTTCGTTTGCCATGGATCGAAGCTAGTGGACTGAGAGATCAGGATTAGTTAGGTGGTGCATCCATCTATGTAATCTGAAAGGCAAGTATGTCATGACTTATGGATGAGAATTTTCTCTAATTCTACATTGACGGTGTGGTAGATGAGCCCATACATCCAGATCAGGTTAAGAAGTATAAGGGAGAAATGGCAAAGACAAAAATAATGATCCTTGATGGAGTGAAGGATCATATAGTCTGTCATATAGCTGGAAGAAATATTGTGAAGAGATGTGGGATGTATTGTTGATGCCATATCAAGGATATTCCAAGAACCGGAAGATGTACTTGGAGGAGAAGATGAGATATACACAGATGCAGTAGGGGTAGCACATTAATCACTTCCTCACAAAGCTTCAGGAGAATAGAGATGAATTGGCAGTTGTGGGATAAACACCTCAAGGTTCTAAGATGGTAAGACTGGTCGTAAATTCAATATCTGAGGAGTGGAAAGTCTTTGTCCAGAGCTTCCTGGGAAGGGCATCTTTGCAAAACTCGGATGAGACGTTGGTAGCTCTTAAGAAAGATAGGTTGAGGAGGGACTTGGATAAGTGTAAACTTGACAAAATATGCAACAATGGCTTGAATCCCAAGGAGGAGAAAGAGAATGCAGCCCTCACACCTAAGGGGCAGCAAGAGAAACGAAAGAAGAAGAAAGATATTTTGAAGATCAAATGCTTCAGGTGTGGTGAATTCGATCACTACATAACACGGTGTCCTCGTAGGAAGAAGGACAAATATGATAAGCATGATCTAAAGGTTGCAGCTATGAATATCGAGGAGGATGTGTTTTCCATGACAACTGAGATACGGTCAGGAGGGAGGTGCATTGTGTTGGGTGGGAGCCTGAATATTTTCTATATTCAAAGGTCTCAGCCAGATGTATACCCCAGGAATATTGTACACCCTTGCATGCGGGGGGTACTTGTCCCCCTCACGGGGATTCGAGGGCACTGATCCTGCCCAGCTGGGGGCTCCGGGGGTTAGCAGTCCCCCAACGGCTGTTCGGGGGCAGTGCCCCCAAAGATAAAATAGATGTAAAATTTCCTTGTAAAAGTCTACTAATTTCTATTCAATTTGGACCATGCATTAGGCGGATGATCTGATGGTAGAAGTTATGTTTAATTTAGGGTTATTTCGCTAGAAGGAAACCCCTCACTATATATGAGGGAATTGTATTGCGTCTATGTATATCTGTATTATGAGTGAGGAAGAAAGAGGAGATTGAGAGCGAAGAGGGAGTTACAGTAGATCTATTGTAGGTTGTATCTCTTTAGTTTGCTAGATAATATAATAAAAGAAGGATTGGCTGTTTCTTCGTGGATGTAGCCCAAACTGGGTGAACCACGTATATCTGTGTCTCTCTTGTTTTATAAGTTCTCTGTGTTTATATTTCTGCAATATTTTATGTGTTACATTGCTCTGTAATATATAATTTTCTAACAGGTTGATTTAAATTTGTAGTTCAAAAGACCTATAGATGGGCAGGATCCTTGACGATCCCACCTCTTGGATCAATTCCTCGCTACAGGAGCCCACATCAGTAGTAGCAGGATGGACCAGTGTTAGTTGGTGTAGAGTAGTGCTGAAGTGATAGTTATATTGTCTAGGAATGCCAAAGACTGAGAAACAGAGAGTAGAGTTGGTAGCAATGTAATTGACATAAAGGAGAGGTCAACATCAGTGTACAGGCTTCAGAGATTCAACATAGAGACTAGTAGCATTCAGACTCTAGCAGTGAGAAGAATAATACTAAACATCGGTTCAATAATTTCAGATGCTTTTCTGTTTCTGATGGAATAGTAACAACAGTTGGAGAAGGTTGCAGTGCAGAACCAGTTGGCAGTGACAATGCCATCAACAACACAGATGAAGAATTAAGAGGGAGTTGCAATATGGATGTAGTGTTGACAGTGGAAGGGTCAACAATAGTACAGATGCAACATTTTTGTAGTAGTTGGTGGAAAGGATGTCAAACAAATGAGATGTCACAATATAGAGTGATGCTTCAGTAGGTTGCATTGTGAGAGCACATTCCTCACTAAGAGGGAAAGTTGATTTCTGGTAATGTCAGATGTTCTCTAATTCTCAAATTTTTCAGGTAGCCTTAGACACACCTATTCTCCAATATCCAAAAACCATTTTGGTAAATTCCACTAGGAGATAGTTTTATTGAAATAATTAATTGTTTTTTATAGCACCCTATGTCTAAAATTAGGAAATTAAAATAATTAAAGGGTATTTATCTAAACTGTGGGTGAAACTTCTAGAAGAAGGAAGATATCAAGTCAATATGATCCTAGCCATAGATTAGAATCTAATTTGGGATGTTTATTGATCAATGAGAGAATTATAAGAGAAGGCTCGATGGGCACTTGGAGGACACATAGACAAAGTTCAGAAGATCGAATTTCTAAAGAGTAGCTTCCAGTGAGAAATTCGAAGTGATATTTTGTAGTGAGGAGTAGGGATAGTATCCGAAGGGAAATATTTATCAGTCGTAGAATACACAGTAGAGAAGGCAGAGGGAGATCAAGCAGTGGCAGTGTAGAGCCAGAGGGGCTGACACATGGCCATGTAGAGGCAACACAAAAGCTGAAAGAAAGACTGAAATTTTGTTGATGGAATCAATTGCAGAAGATGGGAGTCATAGTGTGAGACCAGGAGTCATAAATCAATGTTCTTGGGCAGCAAATCTTGTAGCTATGACACTATCCCCAAAAGGTTTCATACTGCGTTGACACAAAGACTACTCAAAGACAATGCAGAGGCAACTAAGGTGAGTTGTTTAGGGGCTAGATCAGCTAGGATTTCTAGTGATAATGTGAGGTAATCTCACAGATCTCTCTGTCAGTGATATTCTTTGTCACTAGATTCTTGGGAAGTCATCCAAAAGTTGTATCCAAAAATTACTACTACATAATAATAAAATCCTCAGACCTGTTGCACTAGTTTTCCCACACTGGGCTTTTCCAGGGACATTTGTCCAAAACTAATTGTGTAAATGTGTGTTGTATCTCTTTCTTGTTCAGTTTCTTGTTTTAGCATATTATTTTTAAATAATGAATGTTGCAGTTATATTTAGTTTGATATTTACCGTAGAAGATAATAAATAACTTTTATGGATTAACAAGTAGGAAAAGTAACATCAATTTGCTACAGTATGGATTTCAGTTTTAGGAATTTTCACAGTATCATCATAATTGTTGGCTTTTCTTTTTACCATTTATCTTTTAGGAGTCATTGTTTTTCATGTTTGTTAAAACCCCTCATTTTCCAAGATATAGTCTTCATGACTAAGTCTTGTTAGAGCCAACAAAAACCTCCATGATGACTCTCAAACACTAGAACTAACTAAATTTCTTGTTATTTCATCCAACATCTATAAATTTATCTTTCATCCTTCATTTCTCCTTTTTATGTGATTTTCCAATTCCTTCATAGGTTGAGCTTGGTATCTAATTTCCCCATATCATGAGCTTGATTTGGTAGCTATATATTTATACTTTAAATATTCTCTTCCTAACATACTAACTTGATGCGTATGGATGGTGATTTGATCCTTAACTTTCTAGGCTTTATCCATTTTTGACAATTTCAAGGCATCCAAATCCAACTCCATTTCTTCCACCTAATATGTGAATGCGACATAATCCTTAGGAATTGAGTGTAGTACAACTGGGAGGTAAAGCAGTAAGGAAAAGGAATCAAGGAGAGGTTTATTAGTAAGCATGGGATTTTCCCAAGTTTGTGAGGAAGGGGCCTCTTGTTATAGACATATGTGGGCACTGCAACCCCAATCACATATGTCCATAAACCAAGGGATTCTGAGTCCCTACAAGTGTTGTTTCACACCCTAAAGGAACAAGGTCAACTAATTACATCATCTCCCAGAAGTTCTCCATGAAAAACTACTTAGAACTGGTCAAAACTAGACCATACAGACTGCTCAGTGCTAAGGGTACAATGCATCTCACCTACCACATGAAAAAAGTATGATGCATAATAAAAATCTCTTCTGTAGGGTGCGATGGGTGAGAGTAGACAATGGAAGAGACAGTTTGCGAGGTGGATGATCATGGAATCTTCCAGAAACTTCTCCTGTGACACTTGCCTCTCTGGATTCGCCCAGGGATGAGTAAGAGATGATGAAATATCCAAGTGGAATTGAGAACTATCAGAGAAATGACACTAATCAAAATCCCAAAAGCTAACTCACCCACCTGCAAATATCTATATATGGATCCCTCATCTTAGAGATCCAGAGGCTGGAATCTTGTATTTTGTAAAGAAGTGTTGCTGGTTTCTTTGTGGAACATCATAGTGTTTGGTGATCTAAGCTTTTCATGAGGTGAAGAAGGGCTTTCATGCTGGGAGGATGACACTGGGTCAGATCAATGGGTTGTAATCCTCTCTTATACTCTTTCTATCAATAAAGTTATTTGAGTTTTCCTCCATATTCTTGTATGTCTGAGTTGATATATGCATTTGTGTGGTCAATATATATCTAGTCCTATAATGTTTATGATTGTACATATCTGTGCTTTGATGGTATTATGCTGCTTTGACTTTATAGGTGCTCTTTGAAGCAGAGAAAGTAAGGGAGGAGCAGCAAAGATCTGTCAGAGGGGAGAGGAAACAAGCAAGGAGCCAAGAAAAAGACTGAGGTTGGTACTCTCTGCTTCTCTCTCATCTACTTCTCATAAAGGAAAACACAAGTAACTTTAGTTTGTTTGTTTCTAAGATAGCGACCCGTCTTACTGGGCCTAACAGCTCTGAATGGACACTATATTTCCCGATAACAAAATGGCGACCCCACTGAGGAGCGAATAGCTTGTTTGCTTGTTTATATTTGTTTGCTTTGTAAACTATAGATGGAGCCTGAAGTCAAGCCAACTAGCCTTGGAATTGCTTTTTCTATGCAACTACAAATTAGATCAATGCTGCTTCAGTCCATCTCCAGGTTTTTTTATAAACTGAACAATTGATTTGCAAACATCCTAATTTCCCTGGTGGAGTCTCAAGTAACCTCTTTAGATCAGCCCCTGCGATTTGTATTTATTGACTATCATTAGCTCGGCCTAAATCCCTGAACTAAGCTGCAAACTCTAACCAAAAACCAAGATAAATCTCATCCCTGGACCATCGCACCTTCTCCTCTTGGCAATCTGGATGCATCGCACCTCCCGTGTGTAGTAGGTGGGGTGCATCCCTATTTCCCTGTGTTACAGGTGCGATGATCAGATAAGCCTGTTTCTGCCTCTAGATTTTGGTTTTTCCTCACTCTCTTTAGCTTTATTCAGGAGTTTTGCTATCTGTGACCAGTATACCACTGTGGAAACTCCCTTCCTTTGCATTATTCAGCCTGCATTGTATAAATAATTGTAAATGTTTTTATGTATTTTTCTCCATTTACAGTTCTCCTTTACAAAGAAGTAGCTTAATCGAACTGTCGTCTTTTGATTTGGAAGTGTCGCAAGTGTCGTTTTCAGTCAAAGAAAAGAATCCTACTCTTCTTGATGATCAATTACACTATTACTCTTGTATTTTATTTGAATTAGTACTATTCCAAGTGTCGAAAGAAGTTTTCAATTCAAAATCGGAAATTGTCGTCCTTGTACTATCACTTTGAAAGAAAAGATAATTCAAAGTTGTACTTAGCATTCTTTTTTTTATTCATACATTAAGAAAACTGAAAACAAATACATGCATGTGCATTTGCATTTAGACTGCTCGATGATTTTGATTTAGGACAGTGCATCTAGTGTGTTTTCTCTGCTCTATGTTGAAAGAATCCCACTTCTCTTTCCTTAGTAGCTAGGATTTTCATTGCAAAAAGGAGAGTAAACGACTGTTTATCATCTTAGATTGCATTTTTAGGAATTTTATATCTACATCACGCGGTGAACCTTAAAGGAAAACTTCTTAAGAAAGATCAACTGTAAAATAAATTCAATGAACATAAAAACACTTTGGAACCTAACGCACAACATTTAGAAGTCTAGGCTAGAGACATATTTCGGTGTCGTAAAGCCTGGTAACTATCACTTTCATCGTAGGTTGGGTGATTCCTCGTCTTTGAAATGACAAGTACCAGTGCAGACTTGTGCTCCCACGTACTGTTGAGTATACATTAGGAGACCACAATAGGCTATATCATTTATCCTTAGGAAGTCATGTCTGCCGCCCCATCGATCACAATGCACTGAACACAGCACTCGGGAAGATTCACTGCCATACTATAAAAATCATTCTACAGTTTTGCGATTGGTTTGGTAATCCCTCTGTCTAGATTTCCAGAGTAGTCTCTTTCATTCCTTTTCAGACTCCTTAAAGGAAAAGGTTCATCTGAGCACTTGTCACTTCAAGCTCATTAAAAATCAAAGGCAACTAGAGTCATCTTTAGCTTTTTCTTGACTCTTAAAAATTGAAAAATCAAGCTGTGTCAAAGCGTCTAAAATTCATTTAATTCGAAATCACTTTTTCCCCTTTATTTTGAGATGACCAAGTAATCCGCAACAATGGAAGAAAGTCAATCGAAACCCCGTCGTTCGTGGAGACTAATGAGTCAATCATCTTTGACTCCGGAAATGAAACTATTCCGAACCAAGTGAACTCGGTTAACTAGATCAAAGTCCACGGGTTTGCTTGGAACTTGTGTTCCAACATCCTCAGAGACTCCAGCTACTCCAGCCATTTCTGGTATTCCTGCCTCTACAAAAGAAGTTTCGCAGTCACAAGAGGACATTATAATTTATCCTAGTGTAATTGTGAACACTTATATTCTTGAATCGGCTCCATCTAGGGTTGATTTGGAAGGTGTCACCCCTCCAACATCTGTTGCTACAGTCTACACCTTCTTCAGCACTAGAAGTATTTTAGAGACCTGACGGTTTACCTCGCCTACCTAGATTGATTGCTATAGAAGAGATTATGGAGGATCTTCCAGCGAGTACTCGATTGCATTTTGGAACTAGGATCACCCTATATCCTTCTTCGTCAGAAGTTAGTCTCCCTTCATCGTAAGTTCCTATAGAATTGCTAGGAAATCTTTTGGATAGACTCGATATGTTTGAAAAACCGTTGACATCCAGGACTGTGTCATCTGACACAGCAACAGCAGAACCTCCTGCTACCACTCCAACAATGTTCGTTGGTGTACCATCTGTCCCAACTAGCTCTCTACTACTAGATGGAGTCCACCTGGGGACTGTTTCGACAGTATGGCTATTCCTGTTTGTTCGTCCAGAATACTATCTGGAATCTCTTATGTTGGGTCTCAGCAAATTGATCCTTCACAACAGTATCAATTTGGGCAGTCCAATCTCCAGAGGCCAATCTTACCTTTGAACACTGGATTACCCTCATACGGGGGGCAATATTCCCTTTCATTGTTCTCTTCGGGAGGACAACAATATGAGAGTTCACAACAGAATTCGGGTCATGATGGAATTACATCCAGCTGGGTGCCAAAATTGCCTCAACAACCAAGAGTTCTATACTCAATGCAACCGAGTCTACCTGTGTCGAATATCCCCACTACACCAGCTATTGTGACAGTTTCACAAGTACAAGCATTGCCTATTGTATGCCAACCTCAAGTTTCTTAGGTCGTAATACAAGAGCCTCTTGTCTCCACGACACAACCATAATCATCGATTAGTGGCTCCTTAACTGGAACGACCCAGGCTCAAACAGGTACTATCACCCCTCATCTTGGTCAGACAGCTAGTATTGGACAACAGCAAATGGTTTCACAACAATGGCTGGTACATTATCAACAACTGCAATTCCAACAAGCTTACCAAGGACCTGAGCAACAAAGTTTTGCTGGTAATGGGCAGCCATATATTCAAAATGATCAACATCAATCATATCATAATGGTTATACCCATCAGCCTTACCAAAGTTACTAGCATCAAATACATTATGCTGGTATGCAAAGACCCACTGCTCAGGTGATCCCATCTTATCCCAGGTATGCTTCGCCGAACCTGAATCAACAGTTTCCCTTTGTGGAAACTTTAGAGTTATTGGATCTAAATCAGCTAACAAACAATCCAATTGCTTATGCCCCTTGGTGGCTGACGCTTCCTCATAAACGTCCGTCAGATATTCCTAAATTTATTGGAAATCCGGGTGAAGACCCATCGAATCATGTGATGACCTTTCATTTGTGGTGTTCGTCCAACACTCTCAATGATGATTCGCTTAGACTTCGCTTTTTTGAGTGAACGTTAACTGGTCTGGCAGCAAAATGGTACATCGAATTGCCTAGAGCTTCATTTGATAACTTCAGTGCTATTGCCACAACCATTTTAACCCATTTTCAGTTACTAATAAGGTATGAAACATGAACAGAGCTTCTTATCAATTTTAAGCAAATGATGACCACTCACATATTTGATCATATTCATGAGTGGCAACGTCGTCATAGAATGGTAAAAACATATGTCCCTGATCAGCTTCTAGCTGAATGGTTTATTAAGTCATTGTTACCTTCTATTACAGAAGATGTGGCAAAGGGAGGGGTCATCATTGAGGAGCAAGTCATTGCTCGTGCACAATATCTATACTTGATCTATATTCAGTCTGTCATGCTCTACGACAAAATCCATGATGCTCCTAGACCGGAGTTTTCCATTCCTCCCCCTCCTAAATCAAACAAACACTGTCATGTCAGCGATGGTGTGATAGGTACAACTAGCACGAACTATATATGGATCCCTCATCTCAGAGATCCAGGGGCTAGAATCTTGTATTTTGTAAAGAAGTGTTGTCGGTTTCTTTGTGGAACACCATAGTGTGGGGTGATGTAAGCTTTTCATGAGGTGAAGAAGGGCTTTCATGCTGGGAGGATGACGCTGGGTCAAATCAATGGGTTGTAATCCTCTCTTCTACTCTTTCTATCAATAAAGCTATTTGAGTTTTGCTCCACATTCTTGTATGTCTGAGTTGATATATGCATTTGTGTGGTCAATATATATCTATTCCTATATTGTTTATGATTGTAGATCTCTGTGCTTTGATGGTATTATTCTGCTTTGACTTTACAGGTGCTCTTTGAAGCAAGGCAAGCAAGGGAGGAGTGGCAAAGATCTTTCAGAGGGGAGAGGAAACAAGCAAGGAGCCAAGCGAAAGACTGATATTGGTACTCTCTGCTTCTCTCTCATCTAACTCTCATAAAGGAAAATGCAAGTAACTTTAGTTTGTTTGCTTCTAAGATAACTACCCGTCTTAGTGGGACTAGTAGCTCTGAATGGACACTAGATTTCTCAATAACACCTCTACATGTGCTAGATTGATTGAAGTGTCTACACAATTTATCCCAGATAAGGTCAACGAGGTTGCCATAAAACTCTTACATTTCCATATTTTTCACTGGGGTTGGAATATGGTTTTCATCAATATTCAACGCCATTAGTGGATAGAACCTATTTTCCAACCCTTTATTTTTTTCCACTGCATTCTAGTGCTCGAGAAGTTTCTTTGAGTTCCATGGACCTCAATCTACTATCATAAACCCATCATTGGGTTGGGACGGTGCTACATCCGAGATTTAGTTATGCTTGACGAGGAGGCAGTACTGGTATAAATTCTTGTACTCATGGACTCTTCCACACATGAATGGGATGTGCTCATAATCAAGTGTCTTCTTCCACAGATCTTGAAAATCTATATCAATAGATTCTGGGAGAGGCTGAGATATATTCATGTACATGCATATGTGTGCATACGAAATATAGTGACCCTACTTAGTTGCTTCTCATTCCTTGACATAATTTCCAAGAGAATTTCCTATTCTAGCTAGTGTTTCCTCATCCCAGAACTCTCTAGAGAGTGAGTATAATCAGATCCACACTGATGCTACTATTAAATATTTCTTATTTGTGTTAAATTTGTTCGTCCACCATTGAAGGTATAGTCCAGTAAAATTTAAAAAATATGACCCATTATTAAACATTCTATCTCAATCTTCCAACATGGAAAATAATAAATATGATGGTGAAGAATCCCTTAGCGCCAAGTTCCACTTTGATTTGGCTCTTTAGGTCCCATTTGAGTTGGATCCATCGAAATAGGGCTTTCTCGATAGGCTAAATCCTCAAAACAAAAATCCTATGATTGCATGGTCATGCATGTACTGAATAAACTCCCTGATTTGATTAAATCTTCATATTTAAGATCTTCAACTATTTTTTGTAAGTTGTTTCCTGGTCTTCATCTTTTTCCTAGGCTGCCATGATTATGTAGATCTTACTCGTAAGGATTTAGAGTCGATTCAGAAGGGTGTGAATTTGAAGCCGCATGCTTGCTAGGTGTACAACCGTCCATGAAAATGTAGTTGTTGGTGGGATTATTGCTCGTAACATTTGCATTCACATAGGAAGAGCGGTTTTAGAAAATCTCTTTCCGTAACACTAGGGTTCATAGAGTATTCCAGAGACGTTCGTAGTTCTCTAATGGTTTCGATGGTGACCCCCTTATTTTCTTAGATATTTTATTTATAATTACAACAATCGTTCTATTACATATATGTCTTAACTTTATAACAAAAAGATCTTGTTTAATGAAAAACAAAACAACTATTGATATTTATAATAATGTTACTATTTTATAAATTATTTAAGTAAGATTTTGTTATATGCCCTTTATTTTTTTATAAATTTAGTATATATTAAAATAATAAGAAAAAGTTATGATTACACATGGAAAATTTTCAAATTAAGTGGAATCACATTTTTAATTTTAAAAAATATATTTATAATTTTTTTAGAAATATTAAAATTAAACCATATATATTTTTACAAAATTATATATATTAATATTATGATATAAATTAAATAGTTGATGAATGTGAATAAATATCAATTCATAATAATATTCTAAACATTGTTTTATAATAAAATTAAAAAATAACATAAAAATTAACTAAACATATAACATTATATTAATGTATTATTATTATTCCTAATAATAAAATATTATATATATATATAAAGTCATAATTAATATATATTAAAAATATGAAGAAACGTTTTAATCATATTAACCAAAAAATAAGCTTTTAAACCAAAAAACAAAATTATTAATGATAAAATAAATAAATTTTATTATAATATCATGTAAAAATGTCATAAATTATCAATACCATACCAAAACAATATAACTCATTTCATAAAATTATCCCAGCTAAAAATACTGGTGCCACCCCAATTTCATATTTCATAATAATGATTCAAAATACTAGTGCCACCCCAATTTCATAATAATGATTCAAATTAATGGTGATACCAGCCGCTGGCCGTATGACCATTCTGATCTGCAGGTACACCATGTTAAATCCTCACACGCTATGGTCATTCACTCATCTCTGGGCTACAGTAAAATAATGGTGATCCATAATTGAACTGCGAGCAGAGGGCTGTTTCATACCACGACGACTTCCATATTTAGGCTCGTCATGGTTTCAAACAAACAATAACTCCTATATCTTTGTGTTGCACGGTATGTTGATCTTCAGTCGTCGCTAGAGTAGGAATTTGGATTTCTCTTTACCCGTCATACAATTTTTTTTTGACGTTTTGGGTCTTTCTGCTTCCCTTCAAGAAACGTTATATTAAAAATTTTGCCCTTCAAGAGTGATGTTCCCATAATAAATTAACCCTTCACTGATAAAGTTTTGATTAAAAAATTATCATTTCATATATTTATCGTAAGGGAAAAACCAAAATTTGAAAAAACTCAATTGTAGAGGTTTCAATAAAAAGTGTTGAACATTTGAAATTTGCTCATTTAAAGTATATAATCAGTCCAAAGTAAAACGGTTGATGGTTTTCCATTTCATATATTTAAATTATCATTTAAATCCAACAATTTACATTATGCCACATGAATATTTAAATGCCTAATAAGATTAAGTTCCATGCAAATTCAGAGATAATTTATGACATTATCTAATATAATGTTTGATACAAATATAAATATATGACACCTTAAAAAGGCATAAGAATGTACCACCAACTTCCAACCATCCAATAAGAGAAATACATTTGGAAAATAAAGGAGCGTAAGTTGTAACTATACCAATGCTAATTAGAATTTAGCATATTTTCAATTAAAAAAGCTTGCCCAAAAAATACCCTGTTATATGAAAAAACTCGCTGCGTAAGAACATTTGGTGCGTAAAAACGTTTTGGAAAAAGTTCCAAACGTCAAAAATCCGTCTTTTACTCTTCCAGACACGTCACTCAAAACGGGGAATAACCAATTCTAGCCATCAAATACATGCAAAAAGCCTTATGACGGGCAAAATGCCCGTCAAATTCCATCCCTGTCCCCGATACCAAAAATCAGATATAATTTCCGCTGGTGCGGCTTAGGCCGGGTGCGATCCCCGGGTGACTTTGACGGCTTAGATGCCCTTGAGTCCCCTGAGTTGTGCCCTCTCAGCTTGCGATCCCCTGGTGACTTTGACGGTTTAGATGCCCCTGAGTCGTGGCCTCTCAAGCATACTTTGACGGTTTAGATGCCCCTGAGTCGTGGCCTCTCAAGCATAGAGTAAGCGTGATTTTCAGGATTCAGCCACTTATCAACCAAAAAAAGAAAAAATTTTGTGAGAGAAAAAATATAAGCAAGTGATTTTCATATGCAATATTTTAATTTTAATAAATTTTAAAAATTAAAATAAATATTAATATTTTTTAAAAAATAAAATAATAATAATAATAATAATAGAATAGTAATTAAATCATAGATATAAGTAAATAATTAAAATCCATTTAATTTAGATTTAATATTTGTATAAAAGATCAAATTTTGAGTACAAAGTTTTTTTAGAGTGTAAAATTGGAAGAAATGATTAGACTTGAAGGATGGATCTCTCAATGCATTATAAATTTGGAGTTATGGTGTATCTATATTGATTTATTCCTAATAATTTGATTTATTTATTAACTTATATTCATCTTAATTCTAAATCTTGACATTTGTAAAAAATAAAATCACTAGTGATAAAATATAAAATTTCTGCTATATTAAATCTTGGCATTTGTAAAAGTAAAATTACTCATGATAAAATGTAAAATTTCTACTCTATTAATTTTTTATGATAATTATAAAATCTAAACTTCTTTTTTTTTTCCTTCTTTTTAATTTTTTTTAATGAATTTTTTTAATGAATGTGTATCACATGTTCAGTGAAATTGGAGTGAGATAAGATTGCTATAACATCTCACTTTTCTATATTTAACATAGGTCACAAAATAAAATTTGTTAAACTATACCAATTGTAATAATTAAATACATATTAATTTGCAGAAATTATTGTAGATAGTTTTTCCCTTCTATTATATGCTCACAAGAAAGGAGGTCAATGCATTCAAGCGTTCATCCACATATATGTCGTATATAATATTAATGGATCTACGATATTATCTTTTTAATTAGATAAAAAAATAAAAATAAAATGAATGGTTTATATTGATAAATCAATGATGTTGTAGGCAAGTTAATTAATCAAAAATGGGTGTGATGATATCATGAATGATTAATAATTGTTTATATTCATAAATTAATGATGTTGTAAGCAAGTTAATTAATAAAAAATTGGTGTGATGACGTCATGAATGATTAATAATTACCTTTTTAATTTAGATAGGATTTAGTTCCGCGATTGTATAACATACAAAAAGTGAATTCATGTTTCAATGATTTATGGTTTCAGATTTACATCGGATTCAACGTTGCAAAAAATATTTTCTAATATTTTTTGTTGCTGCAGAAACTTTATCTAGAGATTCAGCATAATCATGTTTAGGCAAAAACTAAAAACTATTTAAAAAATATAAGAATATGTTTGCTTTTGCTTGTTTTTTTTAATGTTAAGTTGTGTGAGTCATGAAATGAGTGTATGAATAATTTTTGGTTTGAGAAAGTGTTATTTAATTGCATCTAAGTTGTCAAAATCACCTAGAAATAAGATTTACTCTAGACCACACCAATCTCTAACATAACTAGATTTTTACCCGCTAAATTTGAAACCAATAATCTTGATATCACAAAATGTCTTAACAATATACCCATCACCATTTATTTTACCCAATAACAAAATTATATTAAGTTAAACTCAATAATTAATATTAAATTTTTTATTAAAAAAATATGATTTATAATTTATCGTATCTATATATATATAAAACAAAGATAATATAGAATATCTCACATCATAATAACAAAACTGTATTCACTTTGTAACAACTATTTTTTTCCATAAAATATCAAGTAACATTCAAACTTCCAAGAACTTCGCTTTTACACCTGTACACACTCTGTAACAACAATATTTTTCCACAAAATGTCAATTAACATTCAAATTCCCAAGAACTTCCCTTATAAGTTAATATTAACTTATACATTGAGATGACCACATCGATCATATAAATACCGACGGGAATGTTATATTAATATCAATCCTATAAATATCAACAAGAATGTTAAACCATTCCAGTTGATTAGACATTTCAAATTAGATTCCCGTGGGATGTCAACTAAGCTTAATAATTTCAAGGATTTCAATATAAAAGGAGTTATTAATTACAGAGGACCAAACACAACTAAATGTCGGCGAGGAATATTTAGCTGTCGCTACCGAATTGTTTTGATGTGATAACATTCTTCGGAAAGTGAATATGTGCAATTAATGAATGTAAAATGAACCCAACCAATGAATATTGTAACAATGTTTTTTTATTATAAATAATTAGGTGACAATGTCTTTGGAGTATAATAGTTGGGTTAAACAAAAAAACAGTTATGGGTTATGAGGCATTGTTAATGGATGTTAAACCAGAGTGATATGGATATAAACAAAAGTAATGTACAAATTATCGATGTTTGACCTGTTAAACATAAGAATTGACTTAAATTTACATTATGTGAAATTTTGGTGTTGTTTTTTTATAGAATAAAGTTGTAAAGATGATTATAATATTAACAATATTGTTAATGTGTATTAATGAATGTTAAAGGCAATGATATATTGAATTATGATTTGTTTGAAGATAAAGTCATTAATGGCTAGGGATAGTATTGGAATATTTTTTTATTTAGTTTATTGTATAGTAGTAAATGATGTAAAAGTACAGATATGATAGTAGGAGAAAATGAAGGAATATAGGTTAGATGGGAAGGAGCAAAGAAGCTAGTAATAGATCTAATACTTGATTTAGTTACCAAGAGAGATAAAAATAACTAGTGCACTAATCATTAAATAGATACAGGTAGATGCAAATTCCAACATCATTAGTTACATAGCCAAGTTTGTTCCCCTGTGTACTCTATTTATGATGCTTGTTGATTGTTATGTGGCATACCTATAGAAGAGAGATTGATTTGATACATGTATTTCCAGTTCCCATTCCATCACCTTGATGGGACTATGAGTACTATCATTATTTTAGAGTGGGTAGGAGGATCAAAAGAAAAGTGCTAACATTAATGTAAATACAATCTTTTTTGGACTAGATCTAGCTAAAATGCCCCTAGCTTTATGTATAGATTTGTTGTAGGTGGCTACGGGTCTTTACCTAGAGGTGGTTCGCCTGCCTTAGGAAGGAAAGGGTGATTTCTTATTGCTCTAGAACACATTCCCATGAGAACCACACAAGTTCTTATAGTCATATGGCTACATTGCCTATGACTCAAATAACACTAATATGATACAAGGAATTAACAATGCCTACACAATCACTATCATAACCATGCGAAGGTATAATACACATGAGTATCATAGCCGTAAGGAAGCATAATATGCATGAAATCATAACCTTAAGGAGGTATACTATACATCAAAATAATTTTTACTAGAAAAAGAGTTACGTATGTGATAACAATATTGTTGCAACTTTGTATTATTTCAATTATTGAAATGCTCAAGTGCATCTATTTTTTTGTTTGATTATACATTGGATTTCTTAGAATTCATATAATATGTAGTGCACCCAAACACTTTTGGCCTTTCAACTATCACTTAGTTAGTATACCTAATACAACTATACAATAAATGAACTACCATCTCTTCATTGTACAAAGGTTGTTAAGTTTTTGTTTGCATATTTTAGTTGTTGAATTCTTTTCCAATTTATGCAACCTCATGTTGTTGATGGGGTGGATCCCCATTAGCTGGTTGATGGGCTGATAAGCATCGTAACCCCTTCCTACTATTAATCTTGTGGTTAACATCCCTACCAAGCTATAGTGAAAGGCCAACTTTTACTAATCAAGATAATTTCAAGGTGAAGAGCTTTATAAAAAAATGTTAAAGCAAGAGCAAGTGATTCATATTGAAATTAGACTGAGCTAGTAGAACTTGTTCTACATTGTCCAACTAGTAGGTAGCATCCTTTCTCAATATTTGATTACCTTCTTGTTGCATAATGGGATTGTCTCATAGTAGTATTGGTAGTTGTAATAACTCCTTTTGAAATTTGTGCATGTCTCCAAAGCTACATGTACAACATAATTAGATCGAAACCTTATTGAGTTACCATACATGCTTAAATAGGAAAATAAAATAGACACAATTAATTATGATATTGCATGGGATGAGAAGCCCCCTAGGCCTTGTGTTGGAAAGCATACATACCAAGCTAGATAGCCTCTTGATGCTGCAAAGCTTCAAGTGGCATAGAGTTATTGTTATTGAGCCACAATAACCAGTGTTTATTTGATCGAATTAGTAAATGAACCCTTCAAATGATTTGACCAAAGAAAAGCACATATATGGGTAGGAGTGCTTGGGCCAAAGGATATTGTTAATATATGCAAGATCCATGTTATATAGGTCTTAAAAATTGCATACCTAACATCGTGCTATCATTATGCCCTTGCTAATTGGTATTGTGCCAACTTTATCAAGGTTTTCCTTACAATCCCCTTCAAAATAAGACTGCTTAATTAATTTATATCTAAATTTCCATGAAAAAAATAAATAAAAATTATTCAAGAAATAAAATAATTCTTATATTTAACTTGCACAATCCCTATACACTTTACTGACTATTACTTATCACAGATATAATAAAAAAGACATTTATTAAAAATAATTATTAAAAACTTTAATCTGATATATATTATTCTTTCTGCCCTTCCACTTCAACAATGTTCTAATTTCAATAACGCATTAAAAAAATTTATACCTAATTATGAATTATATAAAAAATTGAAATAAAAATGATAAAAAAAAAAAAAAAAAATCCCAAATTTATGAAAAATATTGATGGATCCAAATTAAATCAAATCGAGAGAATAAATATTTAAAATTAAAAGTAAAGATACACTTACGGAAAAATTACTAAACAATATTTAATTTAACCTAAAAGAATGTAGATAATGTAACATTGCACCTCAACATTGGTCAAATAAAAGGAAAAGACATTCCATTGTTGCATATAAAGCTATATATTTTGATTTCTCTCGATAAAGTGATTTAAACATATTGAAGTAAAAACGTAGATTTAGCAAGGAAACAAAGTTCCAATTTTCATTAAAAGATAACGACAGTTGTTTGCTAAAGTCCTTACAACCTAAAAACAAAAGGGTGACTCACAACAAGCATGTTAAAACTGGCCGGCCACGCAACACAGACTTTTCCATTTGTTTTCGCATCAGTCAATTCTCAGATAAAAATTCTCCACTTTTCAAGCTACCCATTATCACAAAAAAGTTGCCTCCAACCTATACTGAGCATACAAAATATTTGGGCTTTCGACACAACGGAGATATATAAATATATAATTATGGGATTTGGAACTCAAAAGCATATACTTTTCATTATGCTAAATTTTACAGGCGAAGTGGATAGCCCACTGGAGTCTCAGTGTATATAACCGTGTGAACAGCTCAACCAAAGGGAAAGGCTTTTACGGATCTTTATTGAAATTTTTAAAAAGGATCTTGTGCTCTTATAATTAACAGAGTTATCACATTTTTCTTTCTCTATAAGTAATGGTTTAGAATTTACAATAATTTTATTTTATTAATCCATTAAATATGGATTTAACATGAGCCGAGAAAAAAGTTAAAATTCAATATTTTTTTTTAATTATTATTATTTAATATTTTTTTTTTTTAGATTTGTAGGATTTTTTTTATTTTAGTTATATAGTAAAATTTCAATTTTAAATTACTCCATAGAACACCCTTGCTGTAAAAATAAGCCTCTTCAACAAATTAAAATTATTTAATATGCAAAATTTTTAAAAACTAATAATAAAAATATTTAATTATTAATGAAATTATTTAAATATTTTATTTTTTTAAATATTAAATTTTACATATTAAAAAAAGGTAATATCTTCAATTTTATCCTAAGAAATCATTAATTTCAAAATCTATAAATTATTTATTATTTTAAATAATTTTATGAGTACTATATTTCATCTTCATAAATGGTATTGTGAATGTAGAATTTAGAATATATATAGTTTGTGGGTAGTGTGAAGCTATAAGGGAGGGAAATCAATATTTATTGTGTTGTTGACCTATTAATGCTTGGGACTCTACGTACCCATCTTTGGATAATGTACTTGCTTGAATCCAACGGGGGCATATACAACCTTGGCATTAATGGGTCAATACCTTACCGTCTCGAACATATGTATTTAGTTATAATGTTGACCATCCTGCTCTCTCTCTCTCTCTCTCTCTCTCTCTCTCTCTCTCTCTATATATATATATATATATTGGGATGCTTTTTGCCAAATGAAATACTATATAAATGTAAAATATATAATTGTGGTTTTCTTTTTTGCTTTTAGTTTATGCCTTAAAACAGAGTTTGTCTTTCTCTGTGTAAGGAAACATTTAACTGCCCAAGACCCAAAGGCATAAGGCATCTGACAGGAGTGAAAATATGGCCCCTTAGGTGGCATGGTTTTCCTTGATTAACGATGATGAGTCAGCCTGCATTCTTAGATAGAAACCAGAGATGGTTGTCCTCAGTGTTGGTTTGACAACTCAATTATTTTTTATTTATTTATTTTGTTTTTGTGAGTAGAGGAATAAACAATTGATCTCGTCTCGTACTTGCATGACACAGAGTTCATCCCAACCACTACTTCTATAACCCTTAGGTTCCTACGTTGATTCCAACCACTACCACTACAACCCCTAGGTGCCTACATATGCCCCTTCTACAAACATACATGAATCAAGGGGATTTGAACCTTGAACCTCCTCACACATAACACTTCATTTTCATGACCATCAATTAATTGAATTTCCCTAGGGGCTAATTTGAAATTAATTATTATTAAAATAATAAAAAAAACAAAAACATAAAATTCTTAATTATATGTATGTATGAATGAATGACATATTAGATGTGCATCTAGTGATGTAACCCATTACAACTTGGTTTATGAAATCTTATACAAGGCAATAACATTAAGTTTGGAGATTTTATTGTGAATTTAAACTCACATCTAAACCAACATCTAAATACATAAATATAGGATTTTGATGTCTTAGTTTTCTTTATTCACTTTCTATTTTCTAAACCCTAAAAACCATATTAATGTTAAATGCATTAAATGGCATCATCATACTATACTATTACATAGCTTCATTGTTTCACAATTATGTAACATTACATGGACATATATATATATATATATATTATAACTTAGGGGCCATAGGTGTGGCGGGTTGGGGAGCAGGGGAGGGGTGGGAGTGGGTCCTTATGACCGAAGAGGAAATATTGAGTTTATTATTCTTGGAATTTATGCACTGCCTCAAACAATCAAGTTGGAGCTTACGCCTTGTATCAAGGGGTCAAGTTTCCTTTGTCCCTAAACCCCCAAAGCCTCTTCATTGTTGGAGATTTCAAAAACACCATTCTCATTTTTTCCTTGGCACCAATCCTTCTAAAGTCAAGTTTCCATTCGATCCATTCAATTCTCCCACTCATCCCCAAAGTTGAATTCTTCCACTTTCTTTAGTCCAACAATTCCCTAGATGATTATCATGCCACCCTAGAATTACAATAAAATGTGGGAGTTTTATTGATTAATGACCAACATAGATCCCATCCAATTCTATGATGTGCCCATCATTATTGTCATTATATCTATTTAAGTACCACATACTAGGAACTTGTCCTCTCAATCTCATGTGGGTGACTCACCCCTCATCATTCCTCACTTCTTCAACAATTACTCCCCCCTCTCATATTCTGCTCCCATACTCTCTACCAAATTAAGGTGGGACCTATCTTCTCTTGAAAGATATGCTCATCGAAAGGATTTATCATGGTATAGCATGGGTCTGACCCTAATGGGAAAGGCCATTATGGCCATCAAACATTTTAAGGGCTTCTTAGTCATGCAATGACCATAATTCCTCCTACTCTTGCTACAATTCCCACCCCCTTTTTGTAGTTTTTCCTTGTCATGTCCATTCATCCTTATCTGCATTGTTTAATTGGCCCTGCTTACATGGCGTTTGGGGATTTTTTCGTCTGCAGGGTGACTTTGAACCATCATGATAGCAAAATTGAAGACCTTTAGTCCACCCTTTTCTCTTTTTGGGTCCACTTAGCTAATCTGGAAGCTTGTGTTAAATTTTTTATTGAGTTTGTTATCCAAAATAGGAATCTAATCCACTGGATGCAAGATGAATGTGAGGTGCTCAGAACCCATATTGAGGACATATATTTCAAACATACATTACCCATGTGATGAGCTTTTGGATTACAACAAGAATGTTGCAACTCCTAGGGCTACCAAATTTAATTTGTCAATATGGGATTCGTACACACTCAAGAGGTCACAATGTTGTATGCACAATATGTTAAGTTCTACTCAATTTGTTCTGAGGCAGTGAATCAAACCAAGGTGTACATAGACCATTCTACAAACTAAATCTAGATTTTGCAAGAAGTAAAGAATGTTTCATAAAAGGAAATTATAGTCTACTTGCAGAAATGAAAATGTTGCATGAAAGGAAACTCTAATTTACTTGCAAGAATGAAAATGTTGTATAAAATTAAATTCTAATCTACTTGCATGAAAGGAAACTCTAATCTACTTACAAGAATGAAAATATTGGATAAAAGAAAATTATAATCTACTTGCAGGAATGAAATGTTTGAAATTGAAACCCTAACTTATTGCAGGAAACATAAGACAGAGAAAGAAAACCTAGTCTAGTTGCACAAATTAAAGAGCATGAAATCAATTCTAAATGACTACATTCAAAATAGATCATACTCTAGTGACTAAGTTCATTAGATGCTTCAAGAAGTAACCATGTAAACCATCCTTGTACCATTCAATTCATGAACTTGTTTACTAACCTTAATTGTAGAAATGAATTGCAGTGATGGAAAAGAAAGTCCTTATTGGTCTCTCATCTTCCTCAATCTCAGTTTCAAAACCTAGGATTCATAGGAGGCCAAAAATCAAGCTTAAAGGTCAATTATAGTCGAGTTTGGAGGGTTTCTGTGCAATACTATAGGATTGATACAGGGTGCTCCAGGATTGTCGTGTTTTGCTATAGGATCTAATCTAATAGCACTTTGTGCGCGTAGAAGGTGATCTGTAGGCAACGAAAGGTGGGAAAATGTATAATAAGGGTGTATGAGGTCATTTTCAAGCTTAGTGCCCCTCAATAGCCCATCTTGCACAAGGAGAAATGCAAACAATGGCATCTAACAAATTTGAAAAGAGTTCTTGGTGAACAATTTGCTTGAATAATTTGTTAAGGAGAGAAAGAGGGTGTTTATTGTAGGATGACAAGTGAAAATGATAGTTCTCAACCCTGTGACCCAATAGTCTTACCTTCACACAAGAAAGATTATGTTTTTTATGCTTTAAAATACTACTAAACACATTGTCAATTGCATAAAACATCCCAAGGTACCTCCCTAACATCCCAAGGTACCTCTGATGAAATTCTCTCCTTACGGTGGAAGAATGCATTTAATTCTACCTCTTCCCATTCTCTCTCCTCTTTTGTTTGATCTCTCCTCTCCTATAACCCCAATAGAAAAGGAGGGTTGAGTTTGAGCCCAATCTGTCTTCTCTTTAGCCTTTGAATTATCTTTTTATATAAGGGCATCCTTTCCAAAGAATTTCTTAATCTCTTTGGGGAATGACACTCTTTGATTTTTAAACCATGTGGTAGAGCAAGCCATCTCCTTTGGAAGTCTTGCACACTCTCGGTTCCTAGCAGCTTGAAAATATCCTCAAAGTGTAGTATTTCTTGTTCTTGTTTTTCCATGTAGAGGGGTGTTAATTTAGGATCCTCGTAGATGATTTTATGGTTTCTTAACAACATGAGGAATTTTTAGTTCTGCTCTAATTTATAAAGGAT
The DNA here is from genome assembly GCA_000404065.3 of Pinus taeda. Lineage (NCBI taxonomy): Eukaryota > Viridiplantae > Streptophyta > Pinopsida > Pinales > Pinaceae > Pinus > Pinus taeda. The sequence continues at coordinate 21,047 of APFE030682991.1, read as the reverse complement.
CATTTTCTTCCCTAGACATGACCCTCTTAATCTCCTCAACCCTGACTTCCTCATGGATAATCCAAGAGGTTAGTGCCGTTAACTCTACGTCTCACAGCCTTGAGTTGGGATCCCAAAAGTTCATATTAGTTAAAATCATATTATGTATGTAGAACTTGACCACTCTACCTCTGTTTCAACACTATCCTTTTGACAAAAATCAATGAACTTTTAGTATACCTGAAAAGGAAGTGACCCATATCGTGCTAAGGTCTTGATCTGAAATTGAAGCCACTGCTCTTTGACAAACATTGCATAGGTCTTAGATGGGTATCTGCATTGAATGGCCTCCATAGCCAAGATTTCCATGGTGGAAAGTTGTTCATCTTTCTCTTGCAATTGGTATCTTAATCTTTGGTTTTCTATCTACAACTACTCCCTCATAATTTCCTCCTTGAATCTCAAGTCAGCCATCTCCTCACCCATCTTCTTCGTCTTTTCTTCCATCAAGCCCACATCCTCAACTCCATTAGACCTTGTAATTTTCGTCCACTGGTGGTTTTTACCTCTTTCTTTTACAAGCTCAAGGAGCATGAGGACTGCAAAATTGGTAGGTATTATATGCCCTTGCTCATAAAAAAAATCATAAGACCCAAGATCTGGTTGTGGATCAGGGTCTTGCAGCTCTTGTAAACCTTCATCTCTTGTAACTCTACAATAAATGAATAAAAGACAATGCATAAATGATTTATTACTCATATGAGACTTGACAAGAATGATCACAACCCTCTTCCCTTAACAGTTTTGACATAAATTAGGTCTTGCATCTATTATCATTTCAGTTACAAGTAAATACATGAAATAACCATGATAATAACCAGTCATATAACCATTCTTATAACCAACATTAAAATATGAAAATAAAATTGAGATAACAACCATTAAATCCACATATTAATAAGTACAAATGCAAGAGAACTTAGCTTTTATTAAACATAGGAAAATCTGACTAGGTTCAGGACTTCCAAGTACCACCCTACCATAAACATGGCTGAACCAAATATTTCTTTCATCTAGTCACCCTCGTGCCATATTCCAAGCATGAATGTGGGATCTCATGGATAAACTAATCGAAAAAAAACCAAGGGAATCCAAAGGCTAAAACACCTCCACCTCACCAAACCATGATCTCACCAAAACTGGCACCGAGATCAAAAAACCAAAAGGAGCTAGTAATGCCTCCAGAATCCATCACTATCCTTGAGGAATTTTTTGTCTCCTTCTTAGACTTTACCACAATCTACATCGAATCACTAGCCCCTAAACCAAGACACCAGTCTCTCAGGCTTTACCACAATCCACACCATATCACTATGCCCTAAACCGAGACTCCTCCCTTAGGATTTACCATGTATCCCACCAAAACCGGTCAAGGGATTCCTAGGCCTTTGGGAATTTTCCTGAGACCACCTCCAACCTGGATTCTGGAACCATCCGACAATTCCAAAGCTCAAAACCGAGAAAACAATCCCATCACATCATGGCTATTCGGAAAACGAAATGCTAGGTTAAAAACCATTTTCACAACATGGCAAGACCATGCCACCAATAGCAAGAGAACCATACACCAACATGCAAAGCCATGCATGTAAAAACCAGCTAGGTAATCACACATGCAATATGTTACCTACAAGTATTCCTATTGAAGTTGTTTGATCCTGCTCTTCCTTGCTTGATCCTTGCTTTCCTTCCATTCCTTTGATTTCTTTTCCTTCCTTTCTCTAAGGCTAGAATGCTCCAAGAAAATTCTAAGTGTCCAAGAGTGAGAGAGAGGGAATAATGAGAGAGTGCCAAAACTAAACTAACAAAAGCTTTCCAACTGATCCTCAGAAGCCTTTTTATCAATGAGGCCTCCATTTTCTTCATTTTCCATTATTTTCCTTCATTTTCCTCCTCACATGCAACCTGTGACCTTTCACCTTTCTATTCTCATATTTTCCTTTATTTTCATAAATAAATGTGCCAAAAATACCTTTTCATCTTTTTAATTCCTTTGCCTTTCCCTTTGCCAATTTCCTTTAGCCATAAACACATCCAGTAATGCCCACTAGAATATATTTTCCCAACATTCAACTTGGAATAAGTGTCCCTTAACCGTGGTCTTTTTTCTTCATTTATTAAATTTTATTACATGGAATTTTCACTAGGGTTGTTACAGAACCCTCCCCCTTGGGGGAACAACTTGTCGGTGTTAAACCACACCATGAACTCAGCAAAACTGCTAAAAAGAAAACATGCCGCCCATGGAGATTTACACTTAGCTCATTGCAGTATTTACAATGAATGACATGCTCAAAAGAAAAACACCATGACAACATGACAACATACTGCATACTGGAGATTTATAACAAAACTCATTATGGTATTTAAAATAACCACATATACACATATACACATTTTCTAAACCATCAAATAAAAGGATATGATGCCCATATCAATCAACAAGGGAATCTAGAGGCTCACACCTCCACCCTCAAAGTAATACTAGGATTTACCTCCTTCTGAGGAAGTCCAAAATCCACTGCCATAGTCAAACTGCATCTAATATCCAACATTATAATCATGCGCCACTTGTCCTCTCAACGAACAGTTATCAACTCATTGTTCCAGGGTGCACTTCTAATGCACATATGGTTACATCTAGAAATGTTAATGACAAAAAAAAATCAATCCCCGACCTTCCCTTCTCTACTACACAGTCCCTTGGGCAATCTGGTCACCCTCTTTCGTGTAGTGACTCACCTTCCAAGTTCTCTAGCATCCCCTATCTCAGGTGATCCATCCCTTGGCAAGGCTTCCTCACATAATAAGTTCAACAACCAAGGCATATACCTGCCTCAAAACCATCATACTAGTCATATATTCTCATGGAAATCAATGGACACTATTGGGTACTAGTGTCCCACACTGCCCCTGCTCCTGAAGTGCTTTACCAACATACTACTACCTGTTTCAATTCCTTTTTTGTTGTTGTTAATGTTTGTCATCAATTTCAACCACCCAACCACGAATTTCATGCTTTCCTGTACCAAGCACATAATTCCCATTAGATTCAAAATAAATTGAAATAAATTCACATCATACCTCATTGGTAGCCCATCAACAAGGTACACTTGCAATTTTTTTCACTTTCTGTCACAACAAGTAAAACTAGCGTCTTTGACCAAATCATTATGTATAAAAATATAACATCAGGTTAGCTCAAATCACAACCATCATAGATCAAAATCATAAATCACATATAACCATCATAAATCAGAATCCTAGATCACATGTAATCATCATAGACCAAAATCATAAAACACATGCATAATAAAATTGAAATAAAATATTGATACTTATCCTTTAATCAATCCTTAGCTTTTACCTTTGTCCTTATTCCATACACACACCAGATCGTTTTCCACACTCGACAAACACACAATGATTTCTCCTCATCCATGTGCACATACACATAGTGTGCATCACACACATATAACCACACATGACATACAACACCATGCAATACATGCACCTACACCTAACATACCACACATACACCTACACCCAGTGTAAAAGAAAACACAATACATACCCCCTACATCCAGTGTACACCATAACACAATACATATGCCTACACCTAGTGTACAACACTATAGGTTTTAACCCCGTACAGAAATTACCTGCATACGAATTCTAAAACACAGAAAATAAACAATGCAAGAGCATAACACATAAAACACATATACACAGAGAATTTTCCCCCTGGATCCAAACCAGGACTACCGAGCTTGATTTTTCATTATGTTCCTTTTAATGTTATAATACATATTTATACCATGTCGAAGCATCCAATACCATGGACCGAAAACCATTCGCGTCAAAAAACATGTGCGAAATCATGCACCAAAACCATAGGTGGGTCCACCCATCCTAACATAAGGTCCAAAACCAAAATTTTTAAGGGCATTGCCCGGGACCCCATAAACTGGGGTTACGGGTACGCCTCAAACCCCTGTGACACCCCCCCCCCCCCCGCGAACACATCGACGCAACGAAGGGGGTCTCCCCACCCCACCCCCCCTCTAATCCCCTGGCTAACTACATGGGCTAGTCGTGGAAAGAATATAACACAACCCAATAAACACAAAAAAATACGTACACAAAGTACAACAAAATGAATACATATGTCATGATACCATGACTACACAATTCACATACATAGTATCGCATGTCCGCAACACAACATGTACGACATGCACACAATACCACATATACACCAGTACCATATTTATAACATGTACATAGTACCACTTGTAAAAAGCACCACCTGCACAACATGTGCACAACATCACATGTACACGACACCACCTGCACAATGTGTACACAATGCCACATGTACATCGTACCACTTGTACAATGTGTACATAATGCTAGATGTACACAACACCACATGCACGACATGTACACGGCACCACATGTACATAACACCATATGCACGACATGTTCACAACACCACTTGCACACAGCACCATATGTACATCATGTACATGGCACCACATGCTCAAAGCACCACTTGTATAATCATGCATACAACACCATATGCACATAGCACCACATACACAACATGCACACAACACCATATGTACATAGCACTGCATATACAACGTGCACATAGCACCCTATGTATACAACATTGCATATCCAACATGCGCACAACACCATATGCACACAACGCTGCATACCATCATGTACACAGTATAATATGTACACAACATCGCATATCCAACATGCACATAACACCATCTATAACCAACACTGCATATGCAACATTCGTACAACACTATCTATACCACCCTGTACCGAACATTGCATAAACAACATGTACACACACTATATATACACAACACTGCATGTGTACAACATCACAGGTGCAATATGTACGACATATACAACATATGCACAATAGTAGTACCACACATCCAAAACCACATTGTCTCTTCCAAGCAACCTTTCTTCCAGTGTCATAGACCACGCTTCTTTCATTCCACTGATGTTTTTGGAAATACTAAGAAGGGGGGTGAATCAGTATTCCTTAGCAATTAGCACTTTTAAATCTTTTCAGATCATTAGTTAATCTTCAATTATTATTAATATTTATGCAGTAATAAAAGTAAATAAAAGAACGCAATGGGCATAAGAATTTTAGGTGTAAAACCCCCTCTGGGTAAAAAACCACCGAACGCTTTTCTAATAAATTATTTAATCTTCAACCCCAACTGAAATGAAAGCAACAACTTCCTAGAATTCTAGAAAATAATTCTTCTCCAGCTCCCACTAGAAGGACGCCCCAACACCTTGGTTTCTTCAGTAATTAACTGGATGGATGCCCCAAAACCCTCGTGAGCCACAACTCACCCTAGCATCACCCTACCACCTTGAAGTGTTCGCAGGCCCCAACCTATAGGTGACTCATACACTTGCCTAGCACCTCCCTGTCACCCTATAATGACTGAAATAGGACAATACTGTGGATTCCCAAACCAGGGACAACAATCCATGATACAATAAATGTACAATGATTTTCGTGTACTTGACCAAATACCCAATCACTCTATGACCTGCAACCCAACCATGACATCATCCCAATAGTGACCCTTATACCTCACAACACTGCGTCTTCGACTCTAGGTAGAATGACTCTTTCAAAAATGACTCTTTTACAAATTTATAATGATGAATCTTTTATAAATGACTCTTTTACAACTTTACAATGATGACTCTTGGCCTTAACAATACTTCATGATATCTGGATGGTTGTCATGTCTTCAAGGATGTCCAGCTACAATGCTTCCTTTGATTTGATACTTCTTCTTTTTAATACTTGTTTGATGTTGTAATTGAATCTTCTTCTACCTGCATGCAAAACTTTCCCAGAGAAACCAATCCCAAAACAAAACAAAATACCCTTCAACTTACCTTTGCCTGCAAAACACATGTAAGTGCATAATAAAATACAAATTAAAATTTCAATACATACATGAAGTGTGCTTGTCACTTTTGTTGTTGACTTGTTGCAACAGTAGACAAAGACTCCAACTCTTGATATAGGCCTAGACTCTATGCAATACTATATCCAAAATTTGTCCCTTGACCGTTGATGTGTGGTCCTTACTGCAGTGATCCTTGAATGCATTTTTTTCTTCCCTTCTAGAATCTCGATATTGAATTTTTTGTATCTATGTAATTTCATATCTCCAAGGTCTGAAATTTCGTCCTGTGGTAGCACTATGAGTCGTCTTTCCAACCCCATATTTCTGATCAAGATTGGATTCTTCAAGAAAGAGTTATTCTCAATTTGCCATGATGGCCTAATTATAGACTGGTTCAGTAGAGTGAACTTGTACTAAGTGCCATGTGTCATTGTTGCGACCTTTGACCCTAAAAGCGATACCCAACAAAATAAAGTCCATCATCGTTCTGCCACTATTTACGAAATTTGAATCTGATTCCCAGAGAGAAATTTATTATGATTTTCCCAACGCTGCCTGTTTGACATGGAATTCAGGATCCTTAAAAAATCCTAAATTCCTCAGATCATATATCCGAAAATATAGTGAACCAAGTTCTAAAATTTGGTCATGAGGTTCATCAATATTTCGGTTCAAATGGGTTTTAATTTCATCTTCTGAATCTTCACATAAAAAAAGTTATAGTAAAAATTCCACGATGGTTTGTTTAAAACCACAAAATCCCTACTAGAGGAGGATATGAGGGTCACTATATATATGAATGTCTTGAGTTGAGAGGGTCCTCAAAAAGTGAACTTTGGAGGGATTTTAGGAGCAAAAAAACATTATTAATTATTAACTATTCAATGACCACAACCAATTATGAGTTCCATGCCACAGCCCCATAGGGTTTTAGCCCACTAACTAGGGTTACTAACTTTAAACACGAATATCTCTCAAACCGTGAAGAATTATGTGGCGTGCCATATATCAACGAAAACATCACGACAAGTAGAATCCATATAAAAGATCCTTGACTCAAAATAGAGTAATTTTTCAAGTCAAAATTCCCATGCAAGATCGAAGAAGCCCCTGGTGCTGCTTCGGTTGACATCAATGACAACATCAAGAGATGTATCACTCAAAGTTACCTATAATAACATAAACATATGCATAATACCAGCATACAATATCAACTCATATCCACATGATACCGACCTCGTATATTCTTCATGACTACTCTCCCCACTTGATTCCCCATAAGACCAGGAACCTCGTCATGCCACTCACCTACATAAGAAATCATTCCTCCAAAAAAATGATCCCTAAGAACCCTGTCAGACAACGACATACATACATACATGTATACATATAAACATCAACATAAAACAATCATGATCACGATGACCCTGTCAGATAAAAACGCACATACATACATATATGCATATAAACAATAGCATAAAGCAATCATGGTCACAACCTAATTAATAGATCTCAAGGTCAAGGTTAAGAGAACTTCCTTTATTCATGCACAATATTGAGAACAACTTTTCCCACATAGCCAAGGAATCAGATGCATCACATCCATTCTCTTTACCTTTTCTGTTAGCTTTCTCATTATTTTCCTATCACCGTCCATTTACCTCAATGGACCCAACCAATCCAACTAGTTATTATACGCTTGCCTTCAACTACCCTTATACATGTATTGAGATTCAACCAGGCCTTACATCACCTGTTGGGTTCCACATAACTCTCCTAGAGTTCCATCAAATTCAATCTTTCCCAACCAATTCCCAAGACCCTCAAGACATAAAAGGCAAGATAAAAAACAAACAAGAAGAAAACCATTAAATTTAATAACAGTATGACACCAAAAACAAACTAGAAAGGCCTTGCACCAGACATAAAAAAAAACCCGCAAATCAAGCGCAGAAAATCAAAAAATACCAAAATCACAAGACTAACAATAGACACCATGACTCAATCCTAATGGTTCCTAAGGAAATCTCAACCCGACCTTCTTCAATATTTCATGGAAACCTCTCTTGCCATGCAATTACTTGCATCACACTACCATAAACACATAATTTTCAGGGTATAAATAAACATAAAAACATATTTGTTACCTTACGTTGTCATACTTATGCTAAGCATGTTACCCTGCAACTACTCACACGTCAACCACATGTTCCAAATATCAATATAATCATATCTATCAATTTGAAATCAACCTTTACCAAGACCAACAATCATGTCATAATCCATAGTCAACTCGTAGTCATTAGACATAATGCTATAATTGTCATCTATTACACTCAAGTACATGTCAGCTATCTCAACACATATGTGTTAGTACAATCATCTTAAACAAGATCATTGGAACACGTACTCATATTATGCAATTAATCAAACATTCAACCAACTTGCAACCTACAATCTTAAATAAATCAATTAGATGACATAATACACACCAAACACTTAAACACCAAATAGATGAAATAAGCCAACTCATATCTTAATATATCTCAGGGGAGACTATCTTGTCTGCACAACCAATCTATATTAGCACGATATAACTTCACAACATATCAACTTAACCATAAATAAGGTGATGATATCCCTAATAGTAACTAACATGTTCACATCATAAACTCACAAACATTTGTTGTTCCTGCATAACAATCTCTTATGTACGATCAATCTAGATTAGTACAACACAATATCACAATTATATTAACTCATACTTGAATGTCATAACCCTAACCATTTGCATAGACCATTCCAATTTAGCATGATACATATAACATCAAGATATTAATGCTATAACCCCAATAATCAAGTTAACTAACATGTAACAACAATAAATTAACATATAACATGCTCATCAACAACATATAACATAATCATCAAGTTATCTAACATAGAACAACAATAGCAATACATACAACCACAGGTTACTATCATTCATGACTATCTGACACATGTGCATATGACTACTGTAGGTTTTAACCCCGTACATAAATTATCTACAAATGAATTCTTAAAAGCATAAAATAACCAATGGCGAGAGCATAAAACATAAAATAGATATACACAGATATTTTCCCCTAGATCCCAAAATTGGGACTACTAGATTGACTTTTGATTATATTCCTTTCAATGTTACAATACATATATATACATGTCGAAGCATCCATAAACCCCAATCCATTAACCTTGGATTAGAACATAACCATATTCCCTTGACCAGATCTACAAAATACCATGGACAGAAAATCGTCATGCCCAAAATCATGTGCAAAATCCATGCATAAAACCATAGGTAGGTCCGTCCACTTAATATAGGGTCCAAAAAAAAATTCTCGGGCACTAGCCTGGACCCCATTCAAGGGGGCTACCACCCTGCTAATTACCCCTCGACACGGGGGACAGTCGCCCCCCTTGTGACCCCCCTGTTGCACTTGGCACAATGTACAGGGGGATCTTCCTCCTCCCTTCTGACCCCCCCAAGCGTGGGGTATTCGTGGAAATAATATAACACACACCCAATAACTACACTAATCAACTAGCATTTATCATGTATGTAACCATAACATGAATAGAATGAAATGCATACACATAACCATAATGCATATAACAATCCTTAACCTAGATACCTGCATGCCCAACCTACAAACCTATATGATGACATGCTCTTGCCTCAAGGTCCAATGCTGCAACTTTACTTTGATGGTATGCATATCATGTTTTACCTCATTCAAGACATTATCATCATAACATACCAATATCATCATGATGACCTAATTGCATGCATTGAACTAATGCACAACAACCTTGACCTTGAAAATGCATACATAACAACATATAGACACCGACATGCATAAAAAATGCATATACAACCATACACTCATAATGACACATCCCACAACAACACCATCAACCTTCACATGTAGACATCACCACAACCATGATCAACACCATGCAACTGCAATAAGCACATGGTCTTACAACATAAGAAACACATATGCAACCGATATGAAAGCATGACCAACACACAACCCATCCAGCCTGAGGGATGAACCATGCTCTATTACTACTCTGTAACACCCTCCTCCCACATCTACCCAAGTAACTGGCCAATCGGAGTAAACATGTGACGAGAAGTTACTATGATATGATTCGACCTCCTAAGTCACCTAAAGGAAGTGGAATTAACAGAAACAAACCATACATACTTTCCACATCATAAACAAGACCCTCAAGAACCTTCCCAACCTCTTAGGTAACCAATCCCTGAGTGTCACTAAGTTTTTAGACCAATTAACCCTCGAAATCTCCCATTCTATGGGCATAGCAGCATCCAAAGAGCTATGGACGCTCCCACAACATGGCATGCTAGTGTCCAAGGATTATTTTTCTCAGTGTTGTGCCAACGCCCCCGAGATTTGAGCTACTTTTTCAGGCATAGAGCCCAGATCACTACCCAGAATTCAATGACACTTCCAAAATCCATGATTTACATAATAACAAGTCTTACAAATCATAAACTGACTCCATGACTGAGCCTAACCATCCCCAACTGAGACTGACATTTTGTTAATCACTTTGCATCACTACAATCTATAGGAAATGAATACAAGACAGGGCATAAATGATTGATAACTCATATGAGACTTGACAAGAAGGATCACCACCTTCTTCCCTTAACTGTTTTGACATCAATTAGGTCTTGTATCCATTATCATTTCACTTACAAGTAAATACATGAAATAGCCATGACAATAACTAGTCATATAACCATGCTTATAACTAGCATTAAACCATGAAAATAACTGTGAGATAACAGCCATTAAATCCACATATAAGTACAAAAGAAAGATAACTTATCTTTTATTAAACATAGGCAAATCTGACTAGGTTCGGGACTTCCATGTACCACCTAACCATAGACATGGCTAAATCAAATCTTTCTATTAACCAATCACCCCTATGCCATATTCCAAGCATGAATGTGGGATCTCATGGATAAACCAATTCAAAAACAACCAAGGGAATATAGAGGCTAAACCACCTCCACCCTCACCAAACCGTGATCTCACCAAAACTAGCACCGAGATCACAAAACCAAATCAAGCTAGGAATGCCTCTGGACTCCATCACTATCCATGAGGAATTTTCCATCTCCTTGTCTCTTAGGCTTTACCACAATCCACACCGGATCGCTAGGCCCTAAAATGAGACATTAGCCTCTCAGGCTTTATGGTATTCCACACCAGATCACTAGGCCCTAAACCGAGAATCCTCCCTCATGATTTACCATGTGTGTTCAGATGGGGTCCCCTGGGTCAGTTTTGGGGTTAAGATAACCCAAGTTTTGATACATTTTTGTAATTAATGTAAAGTCTCTGCGATTTGTGGATGTGGATTGCATAGATGAGTAGGAGTCAAAAGTGGTTTTGCCCTTGTTTTATGTAAAGTTTGAGTCGGTTTTGAGACCCACCCATGGTCCGTGGACCATGGCATTATATGAAAAAGGCTATAAATAAGTGTGTCTTAGAGAGTCTAGGACAAGAGATAGATAAGCAATCAGTATATATAAGAGAAGTGCTAGCAAAGAGAAGTGGGTTAGATAGGAGAAGAAAGGCTCTGCAGCTGAGTGTGCAGAGGCCTAGGTAGAGTCCGTAGTTGAGTGCACGAACCCCTGTCACTGAGTGCGCAGGGTAGTTTTGAGTCTGTAATCCTGAATTGAAGATCAATAAAGACAATTTTCGAAGAATTCTTGTGTATTTTTGTTTACTTCTGTTTATGATATTTGTTGTCAATGAATGATGTGTTTTATGGAATATTGATTGAATGTTGCATGATTCTATTGAATAACCATTAATGATGTACACAATGCATGTTTAAGGAATTTCGCGAAGACTTTGATGAATTCTCTGATGTTTATTGATAACTTAAGTAAACCTGCGTGAACCCTAATCTAGGATTGCTTTTTTGATGTGTGTAAGTAGATAGATTGATTGTTAAAGGTTCGCAAATACTGATCGAAGACCTTTGCGAAGGTATGAGGGCCATTTTGACAGAGTTGCAGCAGTGTGCCCTAGAAGTGTATCAGTCTGCACGAAGGCAGATCTGAGGTGCTGGAAGACATCACACTAGTCTCTGGATGTAGAAACATGGTTCTTGCATCCCCCCATACTGCTTCGGGCGAGGCTGCGGCCTATGCTACGTGGGTTGTTGTCGAAAGGGCCAGTGGTGTAGGGATTTGTTGGTTGGTGCAAATAACTTTGAACCTAGGTCAGAACCCCCTAAGCCAACAAATGGTTTTTTTGTCGGGACCGAATCTACTTGAAAGAGATGTGTGATGTTGCATCATTGGAATTCGACCAAGAAAGAAATTAAAAAGTGGAAGGATCAAAATATTCACAAATTGCACCACAAGAAAACAGGAATCTGCCCCTGTCAGAGGAAGAGTGGTTGAACTAGTATCTGTATACGGAGATACACGAAATCTTTTTATGCACCTTCCCCACTGAACTGTATGAGTGGTTGGCTAAATTGACAGATAGTCAAGGAAGGTGGAAGCTCAATAATCCGATAGTGTGGAATCCAGAATTAGTGCGATGATTAGAAGCCTCTGAAAACAAGATCACACAGGTTGTCAATCACTAGCTTGATCGAGTTATAGGAGGATTTCTTATAGAATTGTAATTGATACCTCGGTCAGCTACAATGAAGTAGAGCGAAGATTTTTCAAAGGACCGAAAGGTAAGTACTTAATATCTTTGAATATGTGGATTAAGATGTTGTTGTGTGAAAAACGGGTGATGCCATTGCCTTGATGTTCGAAGTTACGCGAAGAAGAATACTCTTTAGAGATCAAGAGAGATCAGGTCTAGGATATAGTTCATTAATCAGACCTCCTTCAAGCGACAACAAAGGAGTGGTGCAGGCTTCACCACAAAGTGTTGTCTAGTTGATAGCACAGGGTTTACCACGAACACATCATCCATCCACTCCGCCTCCACCTCCACTGCATACACCTTCACCCACACTTCCACCTCCACCACCACCATTCAACATGGTGAACACGATGAAGCCACCAATTTTCAAGGGCATAGGGAGTGAAGATACTGAAATGCAGAAGCAAAAGAAAGATAAGAAGTCAGAGAAAGTAGTGGACCTGGAGGTGGAAGAAGGCCAGGGAATAGAAGGCATTGATGTTGAAGGAGTAGAACCCATAACCAGGCTACCAAAGTGTATCTCTCCGTGGAAGGGAAAAATGAAGGTCACGAAGGACCCATATTCTGAGAAGTTCACCATGTCTACACCCTTGCTACCTGAGCAGGTCCCATTTGAAGGTTTGTGGCTCGCAAGGAGCTCGTTGTTGAGAATGGAGGATTGGGACCTCACAGACCATGCTAGATTTCCACACTTAGAGATGGACAAGTACATGAGAAGAGTATATTATGCAGAATCAGGAGTTACAACATTGGAAATGAAGGAATGGGTACGCAGTGTCGAGCATTCAGGGTTGCTCAATTTTCTATGGGTGCCACATTATCACTGCACCCCCATTAACACAATTTGTGTGCGCCGGCTACTCACATTGGTGCATGATGGGTGTCTATGGCTAGGAGGGCCTATACCCATCACATATATGCTTATTCACAGAATCATGCACTTTCTTTATAAGGGCGGGAACCCAGCCAAGGAGTTTAGTGGAAAGACAAGGGAGAAGGACCTCATAGAAAGAATGAAGAGATATTACGACCTCGTGAAGAAGTTGAGAGGGTATTCAATTCTGTCTATAATAGACCCAACAGTTCAATTAGCCACCTAGATCTTAGCAGGGAAGGTGATGAGGCAATTCCACGTGGATGAAGTTCTAGCGCCTATAGTTTCCCTGGCTACACATTGCGTGAAGGGCGTACAATTTAATTGGTCAAGATACCTCTGCCAGGAGTTCCTACCGAACTGCTGAGAGGCCCAAGATGAAACCAAGCCATTCCACTACGCTTGGTTGTTGATGTAGATTGTGCTTGTTGCATGGGAATTGTCGGACGATAGTCAATTTCCTCCGCTTGAGGAAGGATTCCCGGAGGCAACCTAATTCGCTTCCTTATGGGCCACAAAGGATCCTGCACAGGTTACAAAAAATAAAAAATAAAAAAGTGGGTCCTTATGGGAATGAGTCTCCACATGGCCATCAATCAGCGTCCAAGGTTGTCCCCAACCTTGTTCACGCAGTTGTCAACGTACGCGACATTCAAGGCTAACTTCCATAGAGTATACATTCAAGTGCGGAAGGACCTAGAGCATAAATGGCATGACTTTCCATATTTGGTCACAGAAACAGATGTGCAGGAGGTCATCATGAAGTGGCCTGCAGAATAGCATGCCCTGTCAGACTTAGTTGCGGGACCAAGCATGGGTGCAGAGAGTTCTGTTGTGAAGAAAAGGAAGGAGGCGGCTAAGTAGCCTTCTCGTAACTTGGCCACCTAGAAAAAGAAGGAAGCCACTGAAAAGGCTTGTGTGGAGTAAGAATGCACTACCAAGGAGCAGGTGGAACAGGAACAATGTGAGTCACAAAAATGTGACAAGTCACCTTCACGGGAGACAGACGAGGAAGAAATTTCAAATCAAGGCGGCGGAGGAGATGAGAGGCAGAGCACCCCATTCATTATGAAGAAACGTGGCAAGGAATAGCAAGAAGGTACAAGGAAAAAGAAAAAATCAGATAAATCACAGGTGGATCCCATGGTGTTAACAAAAGGCGATCTCGATGAGATCGGGGATAAAACTAGGGATACCAAAATCGAAGTGTTGCAGCAATTTGAGCAGCAATACATGTAGATGTTGGGGAGCGTCCAAAAATATCTATGTGAGCTGCAGATCCAAGCAAGAAGGATACAGGTGGGCACCGAACAAGCGAGTGTGGAGCAAGCGAGCATGGCACATGGGATGAGCCAAGCAATTGAGTTAGTAAGGACCCTTGACCTCAGAACCATAACATTTCTAGAAGGGTCCCTTCGCGTAAAGTCCGTTGATGATCACATTATCCTGAGTACTATAAAAAACATCGAATTGAATATAGTAGTGATCTCCAACGAGACCCTTTGCACACTGCATGCAGGGGTGGAAGATGAATTGAGATCCCAAGAGAAGCATGCTCTCAATGTCATCAACGAGTACAAAGTGAACAATGAGCAGATGTTCGCTCAAAAGACACAGGCTCTGAAGGAAAAGGAGACGCTACAGGCACATAGTTCATGACTAGAGTCAATAGTCACCGAGGCATGCAAGGCAGTGCCTAAGTTTCACATCTCGGAGGATGCACAGCCAGAAGCGAAGATCAAAAAACTCACTGCTGGTGTGCGTGAAGCTAAAGCAGAGGTTGGCTGAATCCAATTTGAGCTCAACATGAAGATACAAAGCTGTAGTTAAAGTTGCAGTCCACGACTCCGCCTGAGGTCCAGGAGTAGTGCAGAGTCATGATAAAGGAAGGAATGACTACCCTGGATGCCACAGCTGCTGAATGTACAACAATATTCGAGCAAGCTATGGAGATAGTGACAAATCTGTAAGAGGATCCGAACCTACAGACACTAAACATAAAGGTCAGGGAGCTGCAGCGACAATATGATGAAGTCTGGGCAACTGTGCACTCCATAGCACCAACGCAGTGCCTTGCTAAACTACATGAAGGAAAGCAACTCTTAGCATGGGTGGTTGAAGCGTAGAAAAAGGAGGCCTTGTTG
Organism: Pinus taeda; assembly: GCA_000404065.3. Classification (NCBI taxonomy): domain Eukaryota; kingdom Viridiplantae; phylum Streptophyta; class Pinopsida; order Pinales; family Pinaceae; genus Pinus; species Pinus taeda. The sequence continues at coordinate 5,254 of APFE030682991.1, read as the reverse complement.
AAGGCCAGGTTGCAGCCATGGTTGGAAGGAGCTTATTAAGTTATGACTACTATTCTGGATAAGCTTAAAGGCTTGCAGCAGAAACAACAGATGATGCAGTTGGCCGTAGAAGTACCAGCCACGAAACAATTGGTTGAAGAAGTCAAGTAGGTAGCAACTCAGAGCGTTGCCAAAGTCGCCGTGATCCAGGTGGAGTTGGGGGATCTTCGCAGTAAGATCGCAACTCCAGCCAAGTGACTTGAGGGCGAGTCACGATCTTTGTGTTGGGGGCCTGTTGGGATGGAGTCCACTAGGTCAGTTTTGGGGTTAAGATAACCCAAGTTTTAATATATTTTTGTAATTAATTTAAAGTCTTCGCGATTTGTGGATGCGGAGCGCATAGATGAGTAGGAGTCAAAAGGGGTTTTGCCCTTGTTTTCTGTAAAGTTTGAGTCAGTTTTGAGACCCACCCATGGTTCGCGGACCATGGCATTGTATGAAAAAGGATATAAATAAGTGTGTATTAGAGAGTCTAAGACAAGAGATATATAAGAAATGGGTAGATAGAAGAGAAGTGGGTCAGATAGGAGAAGAAAGGCTTTGCATTTGAGTGCACAGAGGCCTAGGTAGAGTCCGCAGCTAAGTGCATGGACCCCTGCAACTGAGTGTGCAGGATAGTTTTGAGTCTAGGATTGTAGGGCGAAGAGGGAACTATCGTATAATTAAGCTTGCAGGCCAAGGGATTTTGATTGATTTAAAATCTGTAAGCCTGAATTGAAGATCAATAAAGACATTTTTCGAAGAATTCTTGCGTATTTCTGTTTATTTCTGTTTATGATATTTGTTGTTAATGAATGATGTGTTTTATGGAATATTAAATGAATGTTGCATGATTCTATTGAATAACTATTAATGATGTGCACAATGCATGTTTAAGGAATTTCGCGAAGACCCTAATGAATTCTCAGATGTTTATTAATAACTTAAGTAAAATTGCGTGTACCCTAATCTAAGACTGCTTTCCGATGCACATAAGTAGATAGATTGATTGTTAAAGGTCCACAAAGACTGATCGCAGACCTTTGCGAAGGTCTGAGGGCCATTTTGACAGAGTTGCAACACTTTTCCCTAGGAGTGTATCGATCTGCGCAAAGGTAGATCTGAGGCACTGGAAGACATCACACTAGTCTCTGGAAGCAGAAAGTTGGTTCTTGCTTCCCCCCATACTGCTTTGGGTGAGACTGTAGCCTGCGCTACGCGGGTTGTTGCCGAAAGGGCCAGTAGTTTAGGGATTTTTTGGTTGGTGGAACTAACTTTGAACTTGGGTCAGGACCCCCTAAGCCAACAGTGTGTCTCACCAAAACCAGTCAAGGGATTCCTAGGCCTTTGGGAATTTTCCTGAGATCACCTCCGCCATAGATTCTAAAACCATTCGGCAATTCCAAAGCTCAAAACCGAGAAAACAATCCCATCACACCATGGTTGTCTGGAAAAGGCAAGGCGAGGATGAAAACCACTGTCATAACCCTGCAAAACCATGCCACTGACGACGAAAGAACTATACACCAACATGCAAAGCCATGCATGTCAAAACTAGCTAGGAAATCACACATGAAATATGTTACCTGCAAGTATTCTTGCTGAAGCTGCTTGATCCTGCTCTTCCATGTTTGATCCTTGTTTTCCTTCCTTTCCTTGCTTTTCCTTCCTTGCTCCAAGGCTAGAATGCTCCAAGAAAACTCTAAATGTCCAAGAGTGAGAGAGAGAGAGAGAATAATGAGAGAGCTCCAAAATTGAACTAACAAAAGCTTTCCAACTGATCCTCAGAAGCCTTTTTATCAATGAGGCTTCTATTTTCTTCATTTTACATTATTTTCCTTCATTTTCCTCCTCACATGCAACCTGTGACCTTTCACCTTCCTTTTCTCCTATTTTCCTTTATTTTCATAAATAAATGTGTCAAAAATACATTTTTGTCTTTTTAATGCTTTTTCCTTTTCCAAATTCCTTTATTTAGCCATAAACACATCCAGTGATGCCCACTAGGATATATTTTCCCAACATTCAGCTTGGAATAAGTGTCCCTTAACCGTGGTATTATTTTGACTTTATTAACTTTTATTACATGGAATTTTCACCAAGGTTGTTATAGTTGAAATCTTTTCCAATTTATGTGACCTCATGTTGATGATGGGATGGATCCTCATTCGTTGGTTGATGGGTTGATAACCATCCTAACCCCCTTGTTGCTATTAATCTTGTGGTTAACATCCATACCAAGTTGTAGTGAAAGGTCAAGTTTTACCAATCAACATAATTTCAAGGTGAAAAGCTTATAAAAAAAAGGTTAAAGAAAGAGCTAGTGATTGATATAGAAATTACACTTAGCTAGTGGAACTTGTTCTACCTTGTCCTACTATTAGGTAGCATCCTTTATCGATGCTTGATTGCCTTCTTGTTGCATAATGAGACTGGCTCATAGTAGTAGTGGTAGTTTTAATATCTCCTTTTGAAATTTGGGTTTGTCTCCAAAGTTACATGTACATCATAATTAGATTGAAACCTTATTGAGTTACCATACATGCTTGAATAGGGAAAGAAAATAGACACAATTACCTATGATAATGCATGGGATTAGAAGCCTCCTAGGCCTTGTGTTGGAAAGCATGCATACCAAGCTAGATAGCCACTTGACATTACAAAGCTTCAAGTGGCATAGAGTTATTGTTATTGAGCCACAATAAGTAATGTTATTTTGATCGAAATAGTAAATGAACCCTTCAAATGATCTTGACCAGAGAAAACCACAAATATGGATAAGAGTGCTTGGGCCAAAAGATATTGTTATTATAGACAAGATCCATGTTCTACTGGTCTTAAAAATTGTGTATCTAACATTGTGCTATCATTATGCCCTTGTTAGTTGGTATTGTGCCAACTTTATCCAGGCTTTCCTTAAAATCTCCTTCAAAATAAAAATACTTAATTAATCCATATCAAAATTACTAATTCCAATATAGACACATAAATTTATAAATATTAAATAATCTCTTTTTTAACTTACACAATCCCTACCCATTTTATCACAAAGTGTAGTGAATAAGCCTTTTATTAAAACAATGCTTGAACTTTCACCTTCACTTCAACATATTCTAATTTCACGAAACATTAAAGAACATCAAAATATACAATATATAAAATTAATTGAATTATATAAAAATTTGAATAAAAATGATAATAAAAAAATCCCTAAATTTATAAAAAATTGATGCATCCAAATAAAATGATTATTGGAAAATAAATATTTAAAATTAAAAGTAAAGTAGGTAGATAATGTGGACATTGCACTTCAACATTGGTCAAATAAAAGGGAATTTTTTTTCAATTGTTGCATATAAAGTTATATATTTTTATTTCTCTGGATAAAGTGGTTTAAAACATATTGAACTAAAAACCTAGATTGAGGAAGGAAACCAATATTCCAATATTCCAATTTTGTTTACCAAAGTCCCTACAACCTAAAAACAGGAAGTTGACTAACAACATGCAGGGTAAAACTTGCCAGCCATGTAACACAGACTTTTCCAAATTATTTTGGCATCAATCAATTCTCAAATAAAAATTCCCCACTTTTCAATCTACCAATTATCACATAAAAGTTGTGTCCAACCTATACTAGGCATACAAAATATTTGGACTCCCGAGACAACGGATTTAGATATTATAAATTTCTTTTCTTTTCGGTGTCATCATTTGGCACTCAAAAGCAGATACTTCGAATGATGCTAATTTTTTTTTACAGGTCAAGTGGATAGCCCCGAACTGGGGTGTCAGTGACTATGACCGTATGAACAACTCAACCAAAGCGAAAGTCGTTAACGAATATTTATTGAAATTTTCAAAAAGGATCTTGTGTTTTTATTATTAACAGTTTTATCGCATCTTTCCTTTCTCAAAGTGAGAGTCATTTATTCATTGTTTAAATTGTTTGGGATTCACAATAATTTTATTTTATTATATTAATTAATTCGGAAATTTTAAAAAATAGTAAAGAATCTTATAAATTATTTAAATTATTAATAAATTATTTAAAAATTAAATTTATATATTTAATATTGATTTTTTTTTTTAAAAATATAATTTTAAATTTTACATATTTGAAAAATATAATATATTTCAAAATTTTATCCAAAAAAATCGTTTATTTCAAAATTATTTATTATTTAATTAATAATAAATATTATATTTTATATTTATAAATGACATTGTCTATGTTTAATTTTTATAATATATATATAGTATATCCATCGTGAAATTATAAAAAAGGTAGTTAATATTTAAAAAAAAGGGCAGCCACACATTGATATTGACTTATTAATGAGTGGGGTTGTATATGCCTATCTCTAGATAATGTACTTGCTTAAATCTCATATACTACCCCTCGTATTAATGGGTCAATATCACATTATTATGTAATGTTGATCCAAAAATGGATCTTGGATAAACCTTTAAATTTAAAAGACTTCATATAAGAGGTAAAAGGTGTCAAATGACACAAATCCTTCGTAAATCAGAGGAAAATGAAAATCGCAGGCTGCTTCTAGAAATAGTCTCATTGCAGAGATCTCCTCATTCTAAATCCAACTCAACTTGAATGGACCAAAACGGACTCCGAATGAAAGAGTTATTGTAAAATGAAAATTGCCCAATGTCCTTAGAAAATGAGGCAATCTCATTAAATTTTGAACTATATTGAAAATTTTGATTTTTAGTATAAGTTCACGGGCCAATCCACAACTGACACATGGTATGCCAGGATTGGGCCACGTCGCCCTGCTTGAGCGATCATCGTTAAGTATCACATCGCAATTGTTTCAAAGGGAAGGACCTTGGGCCATCAGTGATTGCGATAAGCGATTGCCGCTTTATCGCATTACACAGATCCATGGGAGAAGGACCAGTGCCTCGAGGCCTTAAGATGTGCGATGGGCCGATTGCAATGAACGCATTACAACCTACAGATCAGCAAAGGGAAGCAACGGTCAACATCTGATTGTTGATCGGTAATCGGGGAAGCTTTGTAGGTTTTAACCCTGTACAGAAATTACCTACATACTAATTCTAAATCACAGGAAAAATAAAAATGCAAGAGCATAACACATAACATATATACACAGAGATTTCCCACTGGATCTCAAAACCGAGACTACCAGCTTGATTTTTTCATTATATTCCTTTCAATGTTACAATACATATTTATACATGCCGAAGCATC